>WEDG01005317.1:0-181770 GCA_017591395.1 Schistocephalus solidus
CCCACACTATCATCATATTCCTGATCACAACCGACAAAACAACGAGCCCGTGGCTCAATGGTAGAGCGTTCGACTCAAATACCAAAGGTTGCGGGTTCAAATCCCAGGTGTGCTACACTTGGGATTGGGTATTACTGGCTGATGACGGCTAATAAGCCAGAAATGGCCATTCCGGTCTCCCCTTGTCTTTGTCGGTTCCATTCCCATCATATGCTACACGTCGCTATGCGACCGCCTGCGAGGGCTCTAGTCTGAGCTCCAGGGCACAACGGAACATACATGTTCCTTAAGCAGATCGGTGAGCCCCAAACCATCATCATATTCCCGATCACAACCGACAAAACAACGAGCCCGTGGCTCAATGGTAGAGCGTTCGACTCAAATACCAAAGGGTTGCGGGTTCGAATCCCAGGTGTGCTACACTTGGGATTGGGTATGACTGGCTGATGACGGCTAATAAGCCAGAAATGCCCATTCCGGTCTCCCTTGTCTTTGTCGGTTCCATTCCATCATATGCTACACGTCGCTATGCGACCGCATGCGAGGGCTCTAGTCTGAGCTCCAGGGCACAACGGAACATACATGTTCCTTAAGCAGATCGGTGAGCCCCACACTATCATCATATTCCCGATCACAACCGACAAAACAACGAGCCCGTGGCTCAATGGTAGAGCGTTCGACTCAAATACCAAAGGTTGCGGGTTCGAATCCCAGGTGTGCTACACTTGGGATTGGGTATGACTGGCTGATGACGGCTAATAAGCCAGACATGGCCATTCCGGTCTCCCCTTTGTCTTTGTCGTTTCCACTTCCATCATATGCTACACGTCGCTATGCGACCGCATGCGAGGGCTCTAGTCTGAGCTCCAGGGCACAACGGAACATACATGTTCTCTTAAGCAGATCGGTGAGCCCCCACACTATCATCATATTCCCGATCACAACCGACAAAACAACGAGCCCGTGGCTCAATGGTAGAGCGTTCGACTCAAATACCAAAGGTTGCGGGTTCGAATCCCAGGTGTGCTACACTTGGGATTGGGTACGACTGGCTGATGACGGCTAATAAGCCAGAAATGGCCATTCCGGTCTCCCCTTGTCTTTGTCGGTTCCATTCCATCATATGCTACTTGTCGCTATGCGACCGCCTGCGAGGGCTCTAGTCTGAGCTCCAGGGCACAACGGAACATACATGTTCCTTAAGCAGATCGGTGAGCCCCAAACTATCATCATATTCCCGATCACAACCGACAAAACAACGAGCCCGTGGCTCAATGGTAGAGCGTTCGACTCAAATACCAAAGGTTGCGGGTTCGAATCCCAGGTGTGCTACACTTGGGATTGGGTATGACTGGCTGATGACGGCTAATAAGCCAGACATGGCCATTCCGGTCTCCCTTGTCTTTGTCGGTTCCATTCCATCATATGCTACTTGTCGCTATGCGACCGCATGCGAGGGCTCTAGTCTGAGCTCCAGGGCACAACGGAACATGCATGTTCCTTAAGCAGATCGGTGAGCCCCACACTATCATCATATTCCCGATCACAACCGACAAAACAACGAGCCCGTGGCTCAATGGTAGAGCGTTCGACTCCAAATACCAAAGGTCGTGGGTTCGAATCCCAGGTGTGCTACACTTGGGATTGGGTATGACTGGCTGATGACGGCTAATAAGCCAGAAATGGCCATTCCGGTCTCCCTTGTCTTGTCGGTTCCATTCCATCATATGCTACACGTCGCTATGCGACCGCCTGCGAGGGCTCTAGTCTGAGCTCCAGGGCACAACGGAACATACATGTTCCTTAAGCAGATCGGTGAGCCCCAAACTATCATCATATTCCCGATCACAACCGACAAAAACAACGAGCCCGTGGCTCAATGGTAGAGCGTTCGACTCAAATACCAAAGGTCGCGGGTTCGAATCCCAGGTGTGCTACACTTGGGATTGGGTATGACTGGCTGATGACGGCTAATAAGCCAGAAATGGCCATTCCGGTCTCCCTTGTCTTTATCGGTTCCATTCCATCATATGCTACTTGTCGCTATGCGTCCGCCTGCGAGGGCTCTAGTCTGAGCTCCAGGGCACAACGGAACATACATGTTCCTTAAGCAGATCGGTGAGCCCCACACTATCATCATATTCCCGATCACAACCGACGAAAAACAACGAGCCCGTGGCTCAATGGTAGAGCGTTCGACTCAAATATCAAAGGTTGCGGGTTCGAATCCCAGGTGTGCTACACTTGGGATTGGGTATGACTGGCTGATGACGGCTAATAAGCCAGAAATGCCCATTCCGGTCTCCCCTGTCTTTGTCGGTTCCATTCCATCATATGCTACACGTCGCTATGCGACCGCCTGCGAGGGCTCTAGTCTGAGCTCCAGGGCACAACGGAACATACATGTTCCTTAAGCAGATCGGTGAGCCCCACATTATTATCATATTCCCGATCACAACCGACAAAAACAACGAGCCCGTGGCTCAATGGTAGAGCGTTCGACTCCAATACCAAAGGTCGTGGGTTCGAATCCCAGGTGTGCCACACTTGGGATTGGGTATGACTGGCTGATGACGGCTAATAAGCCAGAAATGGCCATTCCGGTCTCCCTTGTCTTTATCGGTTCCATTCCATCATATGCTACACGTCGCTATGCGACCGCCTGCGAGGGCTCTAGTCTGAGCCCCAGGGCACAACGGAACATACATGTTCCTTAAGCAGATCGGTGAGCCCCACACTATCATATATATATATATATATATATATATATATATGACAGTTTGAGTGTCATTTTCGACGAGGTCCACCGTATGCTCCACACTAGGTGATGCAACGACGGTGACTTGCGCGTGAATTAGTTGTAAGTGATAGAAGCCTTGCGCTGCAGCTACCACACTCTATCCTACTCCCCCACCTGTGCCAGGTGTCAAGACAGTGTCAAGAAGACCGGGGAGGGCGCGGGTGGCTGGAGCGGCCGGAGCCGCCCCTGTGTGTACAATCACACCACACCACGGCTTTTAGCGCACCGTGATAGTTTGAAGCGCATCAGATTGATTATAGTGAAGAAAATGCGCTGAGCTGTTGACCTCACTCATCCCCCGCCCCCACGATCAGACCACCATCCGAGCCAGTCAGGTGTCTGAGATGGGAGTGGGCGCATTGGCTGACGGGTCAGCGTACCCATCTTCGCGCGCCACAGCACGACCTGGCCCCATAACGCATACACCAGGATTTACTTACTCAGGGGATATGGAAGAGCCATCGCCGTCTGACTCCAAGTCCACTGGTCAGCCACTCGACACACACAGCACATACACTTGGCCGACGACGTGGTCTGGTGTAAGCGTCAGATTAGCAGCCTTTTAAGCCATGGTTTCTAGGAAACCATGATTTTATTAGGTACATTATGATGATTTTGAGGGTGTTGTGTATGTATTAGTGTAGATGGTGTGCGCTGATGTGGTTAAGCCTCCGGTGGTTAATCGCAGGTTGTCGTGGAGGCGCATGTGTCCTAATAGGCCCATGCGGTGTGTAAATGTGCGAAGACAGTGAGGGCAGTGGAGGCAACGATCTCTGCTGTGTGTTGGTGCACTAGGCACTGGTTCACCAATCTCTGTACGATGGATTCGCAAGTGACCGACCAGGCCGATGCGTGAGGTGAATGTGCGGTCGCATTGAGGACAGTTTAGGAGAGAGTCCCCACTGCTGGTGATGGTGGTGGTGGTATTGAAGGCGAAAGCGGTGGTGGTTGCTGTGGTGGGGATAAAAGGCGATGAGTATAGGGATGTGGTCTCTATGATGGTGGGAGTAATGGAATTCATGCCATGAGTGAGGGTGGGGGAGTCAGAAGGAGGGTTGGCCGAATTTGACGTAGAAATTGATATTGTCAGTTTGTTGGCGCATTGCGTCCGAAGATGTCCAACCAGGCCGATTCGCGCGCGAAGATGCGTTGACAGCGCGGGCATGTAAGCAGGGCCTGGGCATCGACGATGTTCGTCCGGGCTGCTGGTGACTTTCGCGCCGCTCTTTTGGCCTTGGCGGCGGTGATCATGTTGGCCTCATAGATTTCTGAACCAGTCTTCAAGGATTTCTCCATCCCGGTCTATCCTGGGCGAGGTCCTCCCAGATCGCCAGGTTGATGTGCAGTTGCTTCAGCGATTTTTTCAAAGTCTCATTGTAGCGTCGTTTTTGACCTCCCTGTCGGCGAGCACCCGTAGCGACATCTCGGTAGATAAGTCGTTTGGGTATTCGCTCGTCGTCCACTCTTACCAGGTGGCCGCTCTATCGCAATTGCACTTGCCTCAGCATGGCGTGGATTCTGGGGATTCCGGTCCGCTCCAGGTCTTCCGTGTCCGGGATCGTGACTTGCCACCTCAGCTTCAGTATTCTGCGGAGGCAGCTGAGATGGAAGTGATTCAGCTTCCTGGCTTGGTTCAAGTAGACGTTCCATGTCTCCACTCCGTTAAGGAGTGTCGTCAAAACAACGGCCTTGTACATCTTCAGTTTGGTGTTCAGGTGAAATTCATAGCGATTCCACATGGAGGCCTCAGCCGGCCGAAGGCCTGACTAACTTTGGAGATCCGTTGGGCAACCTCGTCATCGATTCTCGTTTTGCGTGACAGCGTGCTTCCTAGATAAGCGAATGTTTCCACGTTTTTTAGTTGAGCACTGTTGACATTGATTTGGGGAGCATTGTATTCCGCACTGGGTGGCGGCAGGTGCATGACAACCGTTTTGGCTGTACTGATTGTTAATCCAAAATTGGGGCAGCCTGCGGCGAAGAGGTCCATACTCCTTTGCATGTCCTCCTCAGTCACGGTGTTAAGGGCGCAGTCGTACGCGAAGAGCAATTCATGGACTGTAGTCGTAGACACGAGCGTTGAAGCCTGCATACGCCGACTGCTGAGAAGGTTTCCGTAAGTTCTATAGGTGATGCGGATCCCAGGCTGTTCATCACGGCAGGTGTCCATCAGCATAGCCGAGAAAATGAGGCTGAACAGGGTGGGAGCCAATTCGCAGCCCTGGTTCACACTGTTGGTCATTGCGAATGCTTCGGATACCGTCCCGTTGTCAGTGACGCGCGCCGTCATCCCGTCATGAAGCTGACGCAGCATGTACGTGAACCGCTCAGGACAGCCGAATTTCTGCATAAATTTCCACAGTCCATCGCGATTCACCGTGTCAAAGGCTTTCGTTAGATCCACGAAGGTAGTATACAGGTGAGTTCGCATCTCCTGACACTTCTCTTGTAGCTGGCGGGCGGCAAAGATCATATCGGTTGTTCTGGGGTGTCGGCGGAAGCTACATTGGCTTTCCGGGAGCATGTCCTGCTCTAGGTGACCGTTCAGACGATTGAGAAGGATACGGGCGAAGATCTTCCCGGTGATGTTGAGCAACGAGATGACTCTGTAATTATCACAGAGTTGCCGGTTCCTCTTCTGTTTGTAGAGATGGACGATGGTCGCGTCTTTGAAATCCTGAGGAACTTGTCCTTGGTGACCATCTCCTTGAAGAATTTTGTGAGTTCTGCCATTAGCCGGGGCCCACCGTACTTGTAGACCTTCGGTGGGATTGCGTCGGATCCCGATGCTTTACCGCTGGAAATCTGCTGCATGGCCCGGATGGTTTCTGGTAGGGAAGGCGGCAGATCCAGGGCATTTTTCGTGTCCACTTGAGGAAGCCCGTCAATGGAAGCATCTGAGATGGCTGATGAGCAATTAAGGACACTTCTGAAGTGCTCGACCCAGCGCTTCAGAATTTGCAATTTTTCTGTCAGCAGTGTTGTGCCGTCAGAGCTGAGCAGCGGTGCTGTCCGTTTAATACACGGGCCTTGATGGCTTTGAAAAAGTTTTTCATTTCATTGCGGTCCGCATACCCCTGGATTTCCTGAGGCTTTCAGATCATCCACGCATCCTGCATCTCCCGCAGCCGTTGCTGTACAAGGCGCCGGCATCTGAAGAATGCTGCTTTGGTGGCGTCAGTTCGAAGGTCCATGTAGGCTTTGTGTAGTCCCTTCTTCTCCGCGAGTAAGTTGCTGATGTTGGCATCATTGTTGTCAAAACAGTCCTTGTGTTGACGGCGTGCGCGTTTTAGGATTTCGAGGGCGGTGGACTGTATGACATTTCGCAGTTGACACCATCGTGTCTCCACGGTAGCGTTATCATCTGGAGCATTCAGGTCCTCCAGTTTCTCGGTTATTCGGTTGCTGAAATCAAAACAGTGAGCAGGCAAATTTAATAAAAGAGTATTTAACTTACATGGCGGCCTCTTACCTTGGGACCTTCGTCGGGGTTGCAGTCGGAGCCTCATCTGGGAGATGACGAGGCGGTGATCTGTCCAACCATCGGCATCACGGATCGCCTTGGTTACCAGCACGTCCTGTCGATCTCGCCTCCGGCCGAAAATTAGCTGAAAGTGACAAATTGCTGTTGAAGAATACGTAAGAATACATTAAAATGGTTTCATGAAGCATGACAGAGACAACATGCAATAAGCTGAACACAATGATTGAAAGACATTACAGACCGATTGTTTTTAAATGCGTAGAGTTTGAAAAAGTGCATCGCCCACCGTACTCAGGATATCTTGCCTCATTAATACGAGTGTTGCGCACCTTGAAAACATATAACATGGAAAAATAAAGCTGATTCCGTTAATTGTGCTAAAGAGGCCATTTTTTTCTGCAACAGTTATCAAAGTGTGTTGTTTGGATACTCTGGATGCATACTATCATGAACAAAATGTTTATTTTTCATAATAGATAGACAACAGTTGTGTTTTAATTATACATTTATTGGTGTCAACCAGCTATCTTATTTGCCCCATAATTTAATTTCTAGTTGCTATTGTTAGAACAATTCATCTACTTTAGCTACTGTTAAGGAACCACAAACACTAACTGCCTTACATCTTCTCTCTCTTTGTTATGTATATTATCTCGATTTATATTGATCGACACTGAATAACCAATTTAAATTATCCAATTTAAAGGCAGTTCAGTTGCGTTATATTAAGGGAAATATAGGCGAAGCCTTTAAGCTCCCTATTGATGTCAATCACACTGCAAATTCAAAAAGGCTGACACATAATGAACGTTGGACAAAGGGTTATCTCCCCGTCAAACTACAGGGCATCGGACAAACAATTATAAAATAATCTTTCTCAAAAATAGGGAGATGTATGTTAAATGATGCGAAAATTGTGGATGGGAATATGTTTCAGGAAATGTGTTCGGTTCGGATGTCATGGTGGTACTTATGGCTGTACTGGTCAAACTTCCGCTTAAAAGTGTCAACGGATGAGGACAGGATTATGTCCGCAGGCAGAGCATTCCAGGCCTTAATCACTCTGTTGGGGAAGAAGAACCTTATTGTGTCGAGTCTTGCACCAGTCACACGTAGTTTAATAGGATGTCCTCGCAAAGAACTGGTAGTGGCCAGCTCAAAGAAGTCACTAGATGCAAGGCAACAATCCTGACCCCGCAACAAGCGAAAGGCTTGTATCAGGTAACCGCGTAGCTGTCTATAGTCCAGAGGAAACAGATCAAGATTAGACAATCCTGTCTCGTAAGGCAGGCAGATTTGACCTTGAACAAGCTTGGTTGCACGTTTTTGGACCTCTCAAGGGTGTTGTGGTCTTTGACAGACCATGGTCTCCAGGCTTGTATAGAAAATTCCAATTGTGGTCGCACGAATATCCCGAAGACCTTATTAAAGCACTCTTTGTTGAACTTTGCAAACGCTCGCTTAATTAGATACAAGCTTGACATGGCAGATTTTGCTACTTTTGAGCAATAGAAAGATGGCTTCAGGTTGGGCGTGATCCATACTCCTAGATTTTTCTAAGCCTCTACCTCTGGTAGCGGTGTGTCGTAAATTCTCTGGTGCCCGGAGCTGGTTCTGCCGAATCGCAGAATATTGCACTTGGTAGCATGAAATGGGAGGAGCCAGTTGTGCAACCATTCCTCGAGTCGATGCAAGTTCGCATGTAGAATTTCTTCCTCAGCTGCGTTGTGGATGACCTTCCAAAGCTTTATATCGTCAGCAAACATGGCGGTGTCACAGTTCAAGCCAGTTACGCAGTCATCAATGTATATAAGGAAGATGATAGGGCCAAGGACGGAGCCATGAGGAACCCCACTCTCAACCGCCACCTCCGCCGATTGTTGATCGCCAAGACGGACAATCTGAGATCGCCCAATAAAGAAGTATTCGATCCACTTCAAAAGCTTGCCCCTTATCCCAATACGGTTGAGTTTGTATAGGAGACGTTTGTGAGGCACGATATCAAAGGTCGTCTTGAAGTCTATGTAGACTGTGTGCACTACATTTCCTTCATCGACCGCTCGGGTCCATCGTTCCAGACAGAAGAGTAAATCAGTTTAACAGGACCTTCCTCTGCGGAATCCGTGCTGCACGTCAGAGAGAAGATGATGCCGCTCCAGAAACTGCATCAGTTCACGTTTGATGATTCGCTCCATAATCTTGCAACATATGGAGGTGAGACTTATCGGCCTGTAGTTATTTGCGGAATCCCGGCTGCCATTTTTATGTATCAGGGAAATCCACGCGGTCCTTCAATCGGGTGGCAATCTGCTTGCAGCGAGGTAGGCTTGGAAGAGTAGACACAAAGGTTCTGCCAACTCTATGGCCGGTATTACATCAGGACCTGGCGATTTGGTTTCGTCCAGCTTCAGTAGTTCCTGCAGAACAATAGGTTCTGTTATGAACACTGAGTCAATTGTCGGGATCTCTTCCGCACTATAGTTATCAGCGGTTAGATTGGCTTCTCTCGTAAAAGCCGACTGAAAGAACTCAGATAGATGCTCAGCCTTTTCCTCGTCCTTGCAAAGTTTGACGCCTTCATCCGTTTTTAACAAAGGGATGGGGTCTTTATTTCGAGTGCACTGCCTAATGTAGTTGTAGAAGTGCTTCGGGTTTTCTGCTGCACGGTTTATCAAATTACTCTCAAAAATTTGGCGGGCTTTATAAACCAGGCCTTTCACCCTGTTCCTCTGCGTCGTGTACTTCGTCAGAGATTCGGCGGTCTTTTCCCTGAGATAAGTTTGCCACAGCTTTCGCTTGCGGTTTACTTCACTCTTCAATGTGGTCGTTAGCCACTGGGGCCTGTTGGTGATCTTTATTTTCGAATTAGGACAGTAGTTGGTGATAAGTCCCTGTAATACGGCCTTAAATTGCAACCAATCCTCGAGAATACACCCGGTGAATGTTTTATTCCAATCTAAATGGCGCACATGAATTTTCATTTGGGTAAAGTCTCCACGCCATAGGTTGCGTTTGACTGTGATGCTTCGATCGGGGACAGAGAAGATTGAATATTCACATTGTAGGACTACGTGACCACTTTTGCCCAGTGGGGATAGACAGTTCACAACAGCTACGCTGTCAGGCGCCTTTGTCAATACAAGGTCCAAACAATTTGCTTGTTGCCCCTCGCGTATTCTGGTCGGAGACAGGACTTGTTGAGTTAAGAAGCGTTTGTGTATAGCTTCTAGGAGGCAGCGATCGAAGTTTAATTCCGAGCCTGGTGTCGAGCTCAGATTACAATCGATATTCGGAGCGTTAAAGTCGCCCATAATCATAACTTCGGAGCGACTAGCAAACGATTCTAATCATCTATCAGTCTACTGTCTGACTATGGATCGTTTCTCGGTGGTCGGTAGACCGTTAGGATCTCAAGTGCTTGGGACCCCGGCGTTCTGATGGTGAGCCAGATGGCTTCAGTTTCGCACGCGAGCTTTTTCCTTTTTTTCTGACACGAGCAGGCCATATCTGACATAAGTCAGCACACCCCCACCATGACGTCCTGCTCTATCCTTTCTGAATACCTGAAAACCGGGATGGCAACTTCACGATCGTCCACCTTCGCGGTCAGCCACGTTTCAGTTATGGAGATGATATCTGGTGAAGTTTGGCACACGTATATCTTAAGCTCGTCTAATTTAGGGAGTAGGCTTTGGACATTGGTATATAAAAAAATTTAGTTTCCTTGTGTGTTTTAAGCCGGCAATGTCGCTGCCTTCTTCATTTGAGGCAGCTGGACCGAAATTCGCACAGGATGTGTCCATATTCAAGAGGTTTTGCATATTTCCGCAGTAGAACTGGATTTTGTGTAGATTGTTGAATTGGATTAGTTGCCTGACCGTGAGACTTTTGTCAGTATGACGGGCGTCCTCCACAGAAGGGGTTTCTGCACTCAAACAATCACTCCGTTCCTTATTACCAGTCCCTTCTTTCCCTGTTCTTTCAAGTTCTCTAATTCCGCTTTTAGTGCCCTCCATTTCATTCTCTCTTGTACAGGGTAGTCCGGTTGAAAAAAAAATACCTCTGTGACCGGGTACTCCCTCTGCTGTTCGCTCGATTAGAAGGTCTCTCTGAAGTTTGTTTTCTAAAATTACCTTTAAAGGCCTTGATTTATTTCTTAGAAAGTTTGTGATATCTTCACTATTTAGTTGGAAAAGTATAAAAACCCTAATATTTTCATCCTCTCTTATTATTTCACTCAAACACTCTTGCAAGGCCATGATATCATCATTTATTCTACAACTGGGGATTTCGTTGGTTGATTCACGAAGCCCATGGATGATTATGCATTGTGACCTGTCCACAGCACCTCTATCCAGGGGGTTCTGTTGAATAATTTGCCTGGGTTATGTTGGGGCTTCCCCAAAATTGGCTTCAATGTCTTTGGCTTGGGGAGGTACTACCGCTGTGGGTCCACTTTGTGTCATCCATTCGGTGGGCAACAGCACCTCTATATTTGCCTCTGATGAAGCGCGCGTGGCCTGGAGACTATTTTCATTAATCATTATCTGTCGTGTTTCGTTTAGCTCGTTCATTGGTTTATTTTGATCAATTTCATTTTGTACCTTCGATTGCTTTTCTGGCGAGTTTGACATCATCCTCTTCGGATTTTTGGTACCCGTCCCTGTGGTTTTACCTTTCGCCTTTTTCTTATTCTTCAGTGTTACTGGAGGCTCTGCGTCACTACTCTTGACTGGTAGCTTAGATACCACATTGTATATATTTGGGGATTTGTTGTGTAGGTTGCCTCGTGCTCTACTCCGTGTTATCCTATGCGTTGATGCTGGCAATCGATCCTCTGAAACGAGGGTCTGCTGTATAAAATTCTTCATAATCCTGATTTCTTCCTCCGGTTAATTTAACTTGGAGGCTAGCGTTTGACAACCGCCACAATAGTTTTCCTCGAAATTTGGCTGTAACCAATTTATCTGGCTTTTAGAGTGTCGCTCTGAGCATGCTGCGATGGCGCAGTCGGGTAGACATCGATCTTGTAGGAGTGGAGTCGCCGGTTCAATCCCGCCCCGAGCAGCGTTTTGCACTTCAATTTCAGCCTTCACCATTTTGCACACATATAGTATATCCACAAGAAAAAAAACGTTAGATATGAATTTTCGTTCTATGTTCGAGGTAAAAGCCTGTAACGTCGTTTTCCTATTAGATAATGACTTTAAAGGCTGGATATTTTCGTCCTAATACAGTGGTAGATGAATTCGGATGAGAGATCTTTATCAAGTATGTTCAAAATATGATGCATTCAAGGAATAAGTTTAGTAGAGTAACTCAGCCTTTGAAGAAGTTGCTTGTCTCGGTTCTCAAACAGTCGACACGAGGGTGAGCCGACTCAATGGAAGTCCGTGTTCTGCGAAAATCCGTTGAAAAGTTGTGAGGACGAAGTTATTGTTGAGTGGAATCCAGTTTCTGGTATCGGAAAGCTAATAGAGTGGACAGTAGGCCACAATTGTGAAGAAAATTAATTACTTAGAGGTCAGAAATTTGAACCTAAATTCAAAATGCGTGCTGAGTTCGGCGTCATGTTCGTCTAACAAGTCCTATTGTTGATGGCGAGCGCGTCCGAGGGCTTCGAGGGCGGTGGACTGGATGACATTTCGCAGTTGACACCATCGTGCCTCCACGGTAGCATTATCATCTGGAGAATGCAGGTCCTCCAGTTTCTCGAATATTTGGTTGCCAAAATCAAACCAGTGAGCAAGCAAATTTAACAAAAGAGTATTTTATTTACCTGGCAGCCTCTTACCTTATGACCTTCGTCGGGGTTGCAGTTGGAGTGGGGCGTAGGGGTACTAGTTAGGGGTAGCACCATACAGATAGCATTTGGTCGCTCCATTTGTCTCGTAGAGGTGGTGAATGCTCCTGTGGCCGCCTCTAGCTGGTACCCAACTCTCACCTGTGGCTCCTCGAAGTTGGGTTCTTCCCAAAGGCCACACCCTGGGTAACCGTCACGACCGGCGGGCTAAGCCAGGTGAGGGTCTCCGGTGTTGTGTGTGCCTCCACGCCCGGTATGTCTGACTCCCGAACTACCCACCTCCTCCCTCCCGAAACGTCCTACGGTGGGGGTGACAGTAACCCCGTAGGCGGCCCAGGCAAACTCGGGTCGTTCTCCCACTAAAACAAAACCGTGACCCATAGTGCAGTTCGGCAGCCATCTGGGATGTCCGAGCAGCTCTACTTAGGGACAGCACTGCTTGCCTCCTCGAGGAGGAAGGGACTTGAAAAGTTGCCCTAAGCAAATGCTGGGTATCAAGTCTTCTGCAGCCGGCTGCGGTTCGCATATCGCAAAATACGCGGTCGTTAAACTCAAACAAACAACAATACCCCCGTCAACATCCCCCTCGCCATACCCTCCAGGCTGCTGGGTGATACCACTCACGCTAGCAGCCTGGAATGTTCGTTCCCTTTTAGACAATACTAGGAGCAACCGGCCGGACTGGAGGATGGTGCTAGTCGCTGGGGAACTGGCGCGCTAAAAGGTGGACATTGCTGCTCTTAGCGAGACCCGATTCTCTGAGCAGGGTCAGCTGGAGGAGGTGGGTGCCGACTACGTCTTCTTCTGGAGCGGCCGGCCAAAGGCAGAGCGACGCGACGCTGGTGTTGTCTTTGCCATCCGGAACGACATCGTGGGACGTCTGCCCTGTCTGCCGCAGGGTAGCAATGATCGCCTGATGAGCCTCCGCCTGCCTCTTCGGGGAGACCAGTTCGCCACTATCATCAGCGCCTACGCTCCCCCAATGACGAGCTCTGATGCGGCGAAGGACGAATTCTACGATGACCTGCACGCCCTGCTGGCAACTGTGCCGAAAGAGGACAAGTTAATTGTCCTTGGTGACTTCAACGCCCGCGTCGGGATGGACAACGCTGCCTGGCAGTGAGTGCTGGGTCCCCACGGTCTCGGTAGCTGTAACAATAACGGCCTCCTTTTTCTGCGCACGTGTGCGGAAAACCATCTCCTTTTGACCAACACATACGTCCACCTTCCGAGGCGGGAGAAGGCCACGCGGATGCACCCTCGGTCGCGGCGCTGGAATCTGCTGGACTATGTTCTCGTTCGGAGGCGAGATCGACAGGACGTGCTGGTAACCAAGGCGATCCGCAATGCCGATGTTTGGACAGCTTACCGTCTCGTCATCTCCCAGATATATATATATATATATATATATATATATATATATATATATATATATATTGATAAAATGGAACTGACAAATGCAATGGAGACCGGAATGGCCATTTCTGGCTTATTAGCCGTCATCAGCCAGTCATACCCAATCCCAAGTGTGGCACACCTGCGAGGGCTCCTGTCTGAGCTCCAGGGCACAACGGAACGTACATTTTCCTTAAACAGATCGGTGAGCAACACACAATCAGATATAAGTCAGCCAAGTTATAATTGCAGAGAGGAGAGACGACAAAAAATATGGTAGATTGATACAGTCTGTTTCGGGCTTATTCTGCCTTCATTCAGCCAATCATAACCCAGACTACCAGCTGGGACTGGAAACACAAACATGCGCTCGAGTACGGCTCAGAGAGTCCACGAAGTTCATCATAGCCTTGCCACCTATCATTCTCTCACGCTACAGATCAGGTTTTTATTCAAACAGTACTAGGCACACACCGATCTATTGGTTTCCGTCTCTCTCCAAGTATAACTTGGCCGAGTTCGGCCTGGTTGTTGGTTGCCTGCATTTGACCTTTGCCTGTTCGTGACCTTTTCTACCCATACGGAGCTTGTTTGTTGTGAGAAGCCGATAGATCGTAGTGCGCCTATTCCTGTTTGAATAAATGCCTGCTCTGCATCGACAGAGAATGACAGGTGGCGAGGCACTGATGAACTGTGATTCGATGAAGTAATTATGACCCATCTGCTAAACCCAGTTTGTAAACTATTTGTGCCGTACTCAGGCGCATGGTTGTGTTTTCAATCCCAGCGAGTAATCGGGGTAATGATTGGCTGAATGAAGGCTGAATAGGTCCGAAAAAGATTGTATCGATCTACCCCCTTTCCTGTCATCCATCCCCACTGCAGATATATATAGGCGAAATGACATATATGATCTACATACACGTTAGAAATAGACCCATTTCTTTGAGAATGAACTAATATTTATTGCATGGATTTCAAAAGCTGGTTCCTCGCTTTTCATCAGTCAACTAGACAATGGACAAAAGACGTTTAAATTACAACGGCGCTTAAAATGCGGATGGGTGGTTGACGGAGTAGCATACTGTAGGCTTCAAATTAAGTGTTCCTCGGGCCAAAAAAATAAGAGTGCATATTTTACAGCTTGATTTGAGTGTGAAAACGTGAACAAAATGGCGCTTGATACGTGCTTGTTTATTCGCGCTGTCGAGCTTGCTTCGAGCTTGCTTCGAGCTTGCTTCGAGCTCGCTTCGCGCTCGAATAAACAGTTGTGAGCTTCCAAAGATTTCGAGACCTATCAGGATCGAATCGAGCTCGAAAATTTACGCTGTTGCTTTTTTTCGGCACGGGGGACACTTCCTTTATGGTCCTGTCATATGCTACTCTATAAGCGCCCCCCCCCCATGCGTCAGTTAAATGTGTAAGCAGATTTTGTGGAAGGCTGTGACAGGCCAAAAAATTGTATATTAAAATGGGAAACAAATAGGTTTTCGTAGTTTACTCGGCCGACCACGAGGTTCCAATAGTACCGTCCATTTCTAAAAGAAAGAAATGCAATAGGATGAGAAACTGCGAGGTTCACATGATTACATAATAAACTAGGGTTTACAAATACACCATATGAGTACTGCTTACCCTTCGCCTTTTGTCCCCTTTTGGAGGTGGTCATGGGATTTTTTAAAGGCAGTTTTATATGCTTCCTCCAGCTGCCGTCTGTTGGACTTAATGTCAGTATTCTTGCGCTGAAAATTATCTACATTAAAGACATTTAGGCTTTGCCATGTTATGTCTTACCGAGGACCACCTGGTAAACGGGGGATCCAATGAAAGCCCTGATCCCAGGCTTCCGTCCATAAAAAGTAAGGACATGAGTTATTTCCTCATTAAATAGGGCAGTGAATATATGCCCAGCAAAGGCTAGGGCACTTTCCTCACCCAAGGAAGATAATTAAGGAACCTGTGCAGATTGTTAACGGGTAACGAAGGTAGTTTGCCGTACACTGACGGAAGCCTGGATTGGTGAGTTCAGTTCAGTTCAGTTTAATTAAGGGAAATATAGGTGAAGCCTTTAAGCTCCCTATTGATGTCAATCACACTGCAAATTCAAAAAGGCTGACACATAATGAACGTTGGACAAAGGGTTATCTCCCCGTCAAACTACAGGGCATCGGACAAACAATTATAAAATAATCTTTCTCAAAAATAGGGAGATGTATGTTAAATGATGCGAAAATTGTGGATGGGAATATGTTTCAGTAAATGTGTTCGGTTCGGATGTCATGGTGGTACTTATGGCTGTACTGGTCAAACTTCCGCTTAAAAGTGTCAATGGATGAGGGACAGGATTATGTCCGCAGGCAGAGCATTCCAGGCCTTAATCACTCTGTGGGAGAAGAAGAACCTTATTGTGTCGAGTCTTGAACCAGTCACACGTAGTTTAATAGGATGTCCTCGCAAAGTAGTGGTAGTGGCCAGCTCAAAGAAGTCGCTAGATGCAAGGCAACAATCCTGACCCCACAACATGCGAAAGGCTTGTATCAGGTCACTACGTAGCTGTCTATATTCCAGAGGAAACAGATCAAGATTAGACAATCCTGTCTCGTATGGCAGGCAGCTTTGACCTTGAACAAGCTTGGTTGCACGTTTTTGGACCTCTCAAGGGTGTTGTGGTCTTTGACAGACCATGGTCTCCAGGCTTGTATAGAAAATTCCAATTGTGGTCGCACGAATATCCCGAAGACCTTATTAAAGCACTCTTTGTTGAACGTTGAAAAATGCTCGCTTAATTAGATACAAGCTTGACATGGCAGATTTTGCTACTTTTGAGCAATGGAAAGATGGCTTCAGTGTGTGCGTGATCCATACTCCTAGATCTTTCTGAGCTTCAACCTCTGGTGGCGGTGTGTCGTCCAGATAGTAATTTATCTGGTGCACGGAGCTGGTTCTGCCGAATCGCAGAATATTGCACTTGGTAACATTGAATGGGAGGAGCCAGTTGTGCGACAATTCCTCGAGTCGATGCAAGTTCGCCTGTAGAATTTCTTCATCAGCTGCGTTGTGGATGACCTTTCAAAGCTTTATATCGTCAGCAAACATGGCGGTGTCACAGTCCAAGCCAGTTACGCAGTCATCAATGTATACAAGAAAGATGATAGGGCCAAGGACGGAGCCCTGAGGAACCCCACTCTCAACCGCCACTTCCGCCGATTGTTGATCGCCAAGACGGACAATCTGAGATCGCCCAATAAAGAAGTTTTCAATCCACTTCAAAAGCTTGCCCCTTAACCCAAGACGTTTGAGTTTGTATAGGAGACGTTTGTGAGGCACGATATCAAAGGTCGTCTTGAAGTCTATGTAAACTGCGTGCACTACATTTCCTTTATCAACCGCTCGGTTCCATCGTTCCAGACAGTAGAGCAAATTAGTTAAACAGGTCCTTTCTCTGCATCGATTATATCATAGTCTGCCGCTGACCCAATTTGGCGCATAATTGGGCTATCTGTGTGAACAACTATTGCTGTGACTGTAGTTAGACGGTGGACAGCACAGGTTAGATAATCTAACTGGGCGTCGTTCGCAGCATGCTGTTGTATGATATGCTGCAAAGTTTTAATAATCCATAGTATTAGTTTTTTAAATTTATTTTCCGGTGGCTGTTCCCGTCGGCCGCCATGTCAATGGCGTTTTCTTTTGTGACTGTTTCCGATGGGGGTTGTTGGCTCACCTAATGTGGAAAAGTAAGAAAGAAGAAAAAACTACTGAGGTAAAGAGGTGAGACGCCCCTTGACGTGCATATTCTGTGGCAGTCGTCTATGGCTGACAAGGAATCCTATCAGATCTACATCGTTCTGACTTGCTGTCGTAGACAGCCTTGTCTACGTACTTACCCTAAGCGTAATATCTTTCACAAACGTAGTTAACTTTAACTTTTTGAATTTGGTTAATAAAGATCTAGCCGGTGTGTCACAAATGATGGCCACTACTCTAAATTGAAAGGTTTTGTCGCTTGACTCGATATGCAAAGCACATCTGCCTAAGCAACAATCCTCTACCACTGGTTTGCAGAACGCATGAATATCTGAAGGATTTCCTAAACCGCAACAAATACTTATTACAAATACCTCCCTTAAAAGGGTATCAGCATGCTTCCTTTAATAGGCCAGAACTCTCTTTTAGTCTTGTGATGTATGCGTAAACCACCTGTTACCGGACCTACTATCAATTCATCATCTAAAGTCTCCATCCATCGGTTGCTTAACATATCAATTAGCTGCCTTACCGGTTCCAAATTTACGTTCTCTTCGCTACCCATCTCAATTACGGATGGATTACTGACTGCACCTCCCAAAAGTGTTCGCGCGTCCGAGGGCGATTCCGTAGTTAAGTATGGCTTGATCAGCTTCAGAAGGCTGCTCAGATGAATGTGAGCCAATTGTGAATGAACTGCCCACTTTCACATTCCATACCATAATGTTGGCTCGCATTATACTCGAGTAGATGAAGACGTTGACGGCATCCCATCGGCAGGCGTTTGTAACACTGACGATGACGTGGAAGAGAAGGAAGACACCCGGAAAGATGACAAACTGTCAGCTATCGTAGAGAAATATGAAGAGTCCGACGGGTAATTTGTCTCAATTTCCGTTATTAAGTCTTAAAGAATCAAGTTGGTTAGACTGTATACGACGTCTAAATGTTCTATTGGAAACGCGGCTATACCTACGGAAAAAAAGAAAGAAAAAGTAGTTATCAATGTGGCAAAACAAGGAGCACCATGTCAGTCAGGAATTGTGTTGGCTTGACAGTGGGCCTCAGCAGGAAGTGACACACACGCCTGCGTGAGCAAAGAAAAATGGCTCGTCAAATCGATAAACCGATGAAATTGCCATCTGATTTTTGTGCGTTAAGATACCTACAGGCGACGCAACAGGCAGGCAATCAGAACGCGAGCGCGCATGGCCGCAAAAAATGCATTCGAATGACGCTGTGAGTTATTTATAAATAACAGTCAAATTACGCAACGGACAGTCCACTCAAGAGTTATTCCAAACCAACGTTTGTTCTACAATAAGGTATAGAGTAAAAATTTGTAAACTCAAAGGAGTTAAAATTCGCAAGCGATTACAAACGACGCGATATCTTCCATAAATCTTAGCATTGTAGGCTGCATGCCACGAAAATAATCTCTCATACTGAATTCTCACTTTGAAATATCTGTCTTAATGTCACCTTTCCAGTAAACTAAGGTTGTTTGAAATCTCTGAGTTCTGTCATATTTTGCATTATTTTCGCCAACTTTCCGCAATTAGCTAGTCTTACCTGTCTGTAAAATTCCCCTACCACTTGCCGTTTACTTGGTTCATGGTTTAAAAATTTATTTTTTTCCATACCGCCATATGCGTTTTCATTTGTACCTCTTTTCCAGCAAGAGGGTTATTAAAACTGATGCACTATTTTTAGACTCTAAGCTACTTTCGTCAGCTATTTACTCAGTTATTCCTCATCCTTTTTCAGCTTTCTGTATATATCATAAGGAGGTCACTAAGACCTTATTCCTAAATGAAAAATAAACCTAAAATTCGGCAGTCCTTAATTCTTGCATAAATTCTAGGTCCGACGACGGACTGACTGACTTGGAGGACGCTTGGCGAATCTGACCTTCTACGACCGCCCATTTCGATCAGTTTTCGCTGACGTTTTCTCAGCGACCGGGTCGTGGTTCTGAGCCATGATGCATTCCTATCTTCTCTCTTTCCTCTTGATCTTTCATAATTTGCTGCTAGTAAATGCATGGGACAGTTCGGAACTTGAAATGTTTGATCTCGTCGAGGAACTGGGCAAGACCTTCTATGAGTTTATGTCCATTGAAAGAGTAATTTCGTCTCCGTTTGAGCACTTTTTAGACAGCCTCGATAAGTGATATAAAGCGAGCTTATCGCAAACTTTCACTCGAATTACACCCTGATAAAAACCCTGACGATCCTGATGCGTCTCGAAAATTTCGACAGCTCACAACTGTTTATCATACTCTTAAAGATGAAGAGCTTCGAAGAAGGTATTTGATCCTTTTTTGTTAACATCCCAGTTACGATTCCGTGCTTGACAACGGTCTTCCGGATTGGCGAACACCTGTATTTTATTATCGAACCTTACGCAAAATGTCAAATACTGAGCTTGCCCTCCTGGCTACTACGTTTTCTATTATTATTCACTTTGCGGCACTTTGGGGTCATACACTTGAGAAACGTTGGATGCTAGTAAGTTCCCTTAAGCTTTTATTAAGTTTTTAGCACGAACGTCTAGAAACTCATTATAAGCGTCACAAGGCTTCGGACAAACGGAAGATAGCCATTGATGCTGAAATAGCTGAACAATTAAAGGAAATAGCCTCCCCCACTCTTTGGGATATCTTACCAATTTATCTCATTCGAGTTTTTTTTAATTTTATCAGATCTATTCCGTCGTTTATCTCCTTTGTGATCAAATTCATCAAAGATCTTGCAGAGGAAAAGAAGAGGACTAAAGAAGAAATTAAAGGTGCTGATAAATTTTGTTACCACTCTGTCCGTTTTCACTTTTGTACTTTAAACGCTTTCTTTTTCAGTTTTAATCCCTATTATGCATTTTCATCGCCTTCCCTGTGACCTTATAACATAAATGTTAAGTTAATCTCCCTATTTGTCCATATCGCCATTGGTGTTAGCACGACTTAGGTGCTCCTATGTGTAGTTCTAAAAACCTGACTTTTTAAAGTTTTCTCCTATGTGATAGGGTAATAACCCTGTCTTTGGTCAAGTTCTCTTTTCTTTCTTGCCTACTTGTTTCAACCTGTCACAATTAATCGCACAACTTTTTACCATTTTCATAATATGCAGAAAATGGGCTGACTGGTTCGACGTGCTGAAAGTACTATCAATTTGCTCTATAACCTTACGGATCCGTATTCTAGTTAATTAGTATTGTGATTAACACTGTACATTGATTAGAATCTGACTTGAATGCATCTTTTCCTAGATCCTTTGTGGTTTTTATTTTTTTGGAACTTCACTCTAAGATAATAGTAGAATGGGAAGTAGCCAGAATGATAACCAAATTTATTGTGTCTTTCAAGGCAGCACAATGTTCTAAGCCGAAATTGCTGTTTTACTTTCAAAAAAGTAAATAATCTGCCTCAGTGCCTTCGGCTTATAAAAGCCGTAATCATCTGAATCAAATCAAAAATGCCTCCACGTCTGCTAATCACGTCAGCTTAAAGTTGTCACTGCTTTTTAAGTCTGTACTTAACGCAGCGTTCTGTTTCTGAAGTTCCCACCTATTTGTTTCTCATTGACCTGATTATTAGTTTTCTACTACTGTGTGTAACAACCGTTTGAACCTTAGCCGCGAGTTTTTATTTTTTGCCTTTCAAAAACCTTGTTTTGTTTAAAACATCTACTTAAGGAGTCCCATGGTTTTGCAAAAAATCCTTCCATAACAGGCTTATATGTCTATTTCTTCCTATATACCGTACTTTAAATCCCTTTTAAACTAAATCATTGGGAAACTTCGTGCTCATCAGAGCTTGAAAGACTCGAAGAAGAGCGCAAATTGCGGAAAACTCTCAAGAAAAAACAGCCTGGGAAACTTCCAAAGAATCGTTTGGATGTGGATGTATCACTGATGGCAACTTTTTCCCCCGACAATCTGAAAGTTTCGACTGATGAACTTTCCGAAACAGACGACAGGCCCATTAATACCAAGGTTTGTTGTTTTCAAGTATATACTTTTGGTGTTCGCTACCTGTTCGAGCGTCTTTGACGTTCGCATTTTCAGTGATGGTATGATCACCATATTTTGTTTCAATGCTCCAAATAACTATTCCTGAAATCAATTCAGAGAACAATGCCGCACAATCATTCGGCGATGTGAATTTAAGTTTGTCGCTCTTCATTTCCTTTATGATCACAGGCAGTCAGACGGTGCTTGAACGCAAACTGAACATCTTCAGCATCGCATAAGGCAGTTCAAGGATCCATTTAGTGGTTTAGTTGAATGGACGACCGAATGCAATCTTGTCGAAGCCTAACCGAAAGCTTACACTTGGAAAGTATATCTGTTTACGAGCCTTCGTGCCGTGCTGGAGCAGTTAAAAGGCTATCGCAGCCATTATTTTTGTCGGGATACTATCTACTACTGTTATCCGCTATAGGGGGCTTGGCAATAGAGCAATAGTTGGTAGTGATCATTGTGATAATTTTGCCACGTTTAGTGATTACTGGTAGAAATAGCGTGTGTATTTTCCATGAAGTGTATTTAAAGCAAATCGCTTATAAATTATTAAATGTGGTGTATTATGTTGTGTGATTGGATGCTCGAAACTGACTGAATCACACATACTCACAGGTTTAGCCCATGATTAACTTCGCCTCTCGGCATCTTCTTCCAACGCACACTTTTTCTCTTTTTTTATGAGCCTCCTACATTTGAACATTTATCAGGACTGAGGCTCAGGCCATTGCATTCTCACCCATATGAGGTCTAAGCCGTATTTGTTGTAGACTGGTATGTCTCTAATCGGTAGCAGGTCCTGTATGGCACGTTTGGGAGATTTTTAGCTTAGCAAGCCACCTCACCCGAACCCGCCCGAGGGGAAAATAGTTTTGTTGACTGCCTCTATAAACTAATTCATGCGCTGGTCCCCGGGGCTGCACGCGGTGACAGTCATGTTGCGTGTCCACGGAAAGGCAGTGTTTTCTGTATTTGAAACAGGCATAGCCTTACTGTTGCTAAGAAGATTAAGTTTTTCGACCCGTTAAAAAACTAAAGTGGCAAACAGATCGGTGAGCGTTTCTATACCTCTTTAATTTGGGGTGCGAACTTGGCGTGAATTCGTCAGCGAAACCTTTCGCAGATTCGGTCAGGAAGTTTGACATTATATGGCCGAAATCACATGGGCAGTGCTGGCAAACCCTCTCGCTGCTGTGTCATGCCGCAGCGCGTTATCGGTCTACTCCGCCGCGGATGCCGTCGCTGGTGACGATCGGACTGTCATACTTTAATATTAAGTTTCTTTAGGAAGGCCCTTAGGTGAGCATTCATTTTTACCCATGAAATTAAAACTAGAGCCTGAGCCCGCTTTTTACTCGCCCGTGCAGTCTGTTTTCTATAATCGCTTCTTCCACAAGTCCTAGTTATGCCCGGCTTCCCATTTCTCATTATTCTCTACAGGACTGGACGCCAGATGAAGAGGCCATTTTTATTCGTCTAACTAACAAGTACCCCGGGGGCTTTCCAAACCGCTGGCGAAAGATAGCAGAAGTCTTGGGGCGCTCGGTGGCGGACGTGACGGCGCGGGCATCCGCTATTTCGGCCCGAATGTCGGAAAGAATGCAACTAAACCGTAAGTTGTTTAATTTGTATATTTAAGGTAATCTTCTGTCATGAGTCGGCAGTTGCCAGTCTCTGGACGTTTTTATTTCAATCGCGTATGTTTTTCAAACTCGTTCATCGAAAGAAACAATCAACCGCCACAAACTACTCTGGCTAACTTTTTGGTTAGACCGCCACAAAGGAGTATTGCGTAATAAGCTTGTTTAACTAGTGAATCTTGAACATAGTATCAGGTTCATTCGGGTATTTTGGCGTAATGTCCTTCCACTGAGCTTCATCCTAATCACCCACGCTGCTGCCTTCCGTGAAAAGTAATATCCCGTTTTCCATTGACAGTCATTGATCTTAAGAAAATGATATTTAGACTATTCTTTTCTGGCGTCAGAAATTGTGTCTTCACTTGATACATTTTTTTCAAAAACTGACAGTTTTGGTTTGACTAACTTCTTATTTCGACACCATTTACGATTTTCGCCTTAGTGTAAGTACCGTAAGTTTTTAAATCTGTTTAATGACTATGACGCTTGTTACAGGTCTATTCAAATATCTTGTTTCGGGCTTCTTTTTATGCCGGTGTTTAATTAATTAAAAAGTTATTCTTGGGTGGTTTGAAACCCCGAGAGCAGGTATTCCCAGGTTTTCCACCGAAGTCTTGTAGATTTCTGTTTCTTAAAACGGAAAGCGCATTTGTATAGACGGTATATTTTCACGGCGCGTAATTACAGACATTAAATATATAAGAAGTGATATGTTGTCTCGAGTGTTCTAACAAAACTGTCTGATCCCATCATCATCGAAGGCAGTGGCTGTTTTCCTTTACTGTCATCAAATGTTCCATCCACTGTGGGCAATGTTGAAGCTACAAACGCCGCAAGTTTTGGACAGTTGGAGGGAACTATGTGAACTGAGTAATTGGTTACGGTGGTGGTGGTGCTCGTGGCGAAGTTTGAAGATAAATTCTGTTCATTGATAGTTGTCCAGCTATCAACGGTACTCCGTTTTGCATACAAACGGGCTGAGTAGTTGCTGTCACTACTGCGATGCCCTCGGCAGTTGGACAGTATCACTAAGGCTTTGCCGCCGTTTCTAGATGATCAGCGTCTTTCTAGGGCTGAAAGTCACCTCGCGAAAGTTTCGTTCGGAATTCGAAGTGCTCTGAAGACGCTACCTTTCTTCAAGTATATGCTTAGCGGTCTCCACTCCCGAATTGGCATGTCTTACGGATACCGTCGTCAAAGCACACAATTTCCTTCTATACAAACTTTGGTACTTGTGTCATGTGTGGTGCAGCCGGCCTGACAGCTGACAGCACCTCTCCGGGCGCGCGAAGATCAACTCTGGTTTGTCTTTTGAGCTTGGCGTGCTCTTCCCGATCCAGTTCAGAAGTTCCGAGCCGGGGGTGTGAGGAAGAATGTGTCCGAACCAGACAGACAGACATGTGGAATTCGGACGTTTTTCGGAACAAATACTACTCTCTCGCACTGCAGCTGCCAGATCTAGACATTTAACCGGCATGCTTCCGCGTTGACCCTTATCCCCAGTGACCTCAGGTTCTTATGCAAGGTAAATCCGTGGGCGCGTATTTCACCTATCACTTTTGAGTTCGCTTCATAGCAGCCTGTAAGGCCTGTATGACATTTTTTCACTACCTCCGACCAAAGACTTATTTTCTCTTTTGTCCACGCTTGGGTGCATTTCTGGGCTTCATTGCTTTCGAGTATTCTTATGATCGGGGATCATTCTTTCTGTTCCCTTTCAGCCGACTTCGAATCCGATGCGGCCAACGCGTCTGATGCAGAGAGAGAGGACAGTGACGACTATTACCTGTCCAAACGTAAAGCAAAACGTCTTGGCAAGGCACCGAAAATTGCTGTACCCAAGGTTGAGACAGCCGAGGACGATGAAGACGGAGGTGGCAAATGTTTTTTTACTCTTTCTTACTCCTTTTCACGCTCCCCGTCTTTCATTTTCGATACTTTTGTCGACAGTATTTTTGATCGGAGACAGAAATATGAATCCCTTCTCCTCCCTTGCCTTACAACAGGTGGACTCGCGCTAACCCTAAGCCCGACTTTCCTGGAATTTAGCACATGGCCTCCATTTGCGGTACGGTGTGGGGTTCACATTCTCGTGCCCTACCGTATTTTCAATATCAAACATTTTCTTACACTTAAACATTGTTCCTTGTGGATTTAAAGGTTTGATCCACCTTTTCCGTTTCTGCCGCAGGCCCGATAGAAAATTGTCCAAACCCACGTGTTTGCCGACTGGAATTCTGACGCAGTCGGGCTTGCGCCTGAGTGCTGTCTAATCGACCAGGGCCACGCTGACTACATGAGAAATTAGTGGTGGTATTGATAGCGCTGATAGCAGTGGTAACGTCTCTTAACTGTCTAGCGGAAGAAAACATACTGATACATCCACGTTCTACCCAAAATCCCTACTTCTGATTCCTTGTCTCCAACTCTGGATTTCGACAAGGGACAACTGTGAGATCTTCGCGGAGATTTATGTCGCGGTTTTCCTTGTTTATATATACATGCCTTCGTCTCCTGGAAAGTCTGCATAACCACATTACTGCAATCTAATTATCAATTCTCTCCTTCGAAATCTGAGCCTTGAGGCCCTTTACCAGGTTTGTGGACATGGCCTAGCAGTCCTTGCACCTTATGGCGGCAAACTGTGCTTCGTCGAGTATCGACTTTTTCGCCATGAAGCCCCAAAGCGGACTTGAGGAGGGATAGAACAGGTGTTTGGTACATGCCATATGGAAGATTCGCGGTTAACCACACTCTGCAACCGAACTCGTCCACATAGGCAGTTTGATTCGCACTTGTCATTGGGGCGCAATAGGAGAGAGGTGAAATATTGAGGTCGATCCAAAGCCAGGAGGCTCGAAGGCTTACCAACCAGTGCGATAGCGTTTTCCTCTGTAATTGTGTCTTTATGGTACCTCACATTTATGAGAAGGTGGAGTCATTTGAAGTCTGGCTCTTGATGACTGAAAAACCAGTATATGCGTGGCACGCGTAGACAATGGTTTTTTCTGGTCAGCCACGGCGCTCACGCCTATCCAGGCGCTGTAACCTTGGAAGAGAGAAGAAATTCAGCGATAAATTGAGGCACCTGCTAGAAACTAATTTACACGCGAGCCAACTCTGCATCCATGGGCAGCGGTTATTTGGTTTTACTGAAGCGTAAAAAATCTTCACAATGAACTCTGTACCGGTTGTTCACGGGTGTTTCGTTTATATCTGAATGCAGTCTACTAAACTGGTTAGCCAGTTATTTATAGCATAACCCCTTTGACACACAAGAGGACATTCACCCCGTCATTGGGTACCCACTAGAATACTGCCGGGGATATTTTTAGAGAAAATCGATGGAGCCCTGTCTCTGCCTTGTGGGACCTCGGAGTCTGTCTTGGTGAACGATTCTAAGTGTATTTATGACTTTTTTAAACTTTCATGCAGATTTAGAATTTATTGTGGATTTCCGAAATCCGAAACCACGGCTTCAGACACACCAATTGGTATTGCGTACCTAGCTATTTCGATTAGCATATTTATCGGGACGATGTTCAAAGTTCGCCTTACTTACAAACTTCCAGATATGCGAGTACAACACCCCTCTGTCTCTTCCCTAATTTTGTGCCTCGGGTCAAAAAATGTGTGCGTGCGCTTAACAACCAGGTAAGCTGGTCGGACACTTTCTCCCAATTCGCTGTTTTCCCTGACTTTTTTAGATAGATAATTTAGGACAATCCATCATTGCCACTCACAATCAGCTGATTTTGTCTTTTTCTGACTTGCCTTTCTGAAGCTGGAATGAGCTACAGCATATAACCTCTGGAACGTTTCTATCTCGGTTCTTCTGAACTGTAATTTTTCTGCAGATCATGTAGAAACGCGCGTTCCTAGAGGGGAAGGAAAATTTTGATCTTAAACAATAAAAAGTTGATGATTTCTGATTCTTTTAGTAGTCCCCAGTTGACTTTGCGCAACTTCGGAGCTAGTATGAAGTGCCACACCGTGGAGAAGCGTCTTTTCCTTTTCGTGGCTTATTATTCAATCAAAATATTTTTCTCATTTACGACCTCTTGCTCATTGGATTTAGCCTCCATAGGAGACCTTTCAAGCTTCTTGTGTACAGCTAATTAACCCTGCTTTCCTATTGGCTCTTTTCAAGATCCCGCCTCGGTGGAGGGTTGCGACGACGCTGTTGACAGTGATGATCAATACGGTTACACCAGCCGAAATAAGCAGAAGAAACAAAGCGCTAACAAGAGCGCCCCGCAGCGCAAGTTTGAGGACAGCTCGGTGGTCAATGGTGGTTGGAGCCAGAAGGAGCAGAATCAGCTGGAAACGGCCATCAAATCCATCCCTAAAGGCGTACCTGATCGGTGGCAGAGGATCGCGGAGTGTGTGCCCACGAAATCTCTGGTGGGTTCTCCCTAATTTCATGTCTATTTGGTGGGAAATTTGTTAATATTAGTACGCTGGAACTCTCTTCACTGTGCATTCGCCGGACCGTTTGAATGGTGATACAGTAGACAACGCGGCGCATGTAACATGTGCCAAATCGGCTCCATGCACCCTGTACCTTTTAATTCGGTATCGATATCATGCGATACCTCATCACTGAAGCAATTTAAAAGTTTTGAGGGCCGAAGGGTGTCTTTGTGGCGCTCCGTTGGGATCTTATTTTCACATTTTGTCTTCCTCTGAGGGGAGATATGATGGAGTTATTGTAACGTTTGCAGCGAGATTGGATGCTAAAGGCTTCAGTTGCGTTTATGCAGCTGTCGATTTTGATCATCTTTTCTGCTAAAGTTTTACCACTTCGGGTTCTGGCTGAGTCCCTTTTCACTAGCATGCCTCATGCTCCTCCTTAACTGATGCCTGGGATAGGTAAGCGATAGTGAGGCCGGCACTCAGAAGTCTATCGTCACATATATCTTATCCTTCTTGTTAATACGCAATGCTCGCACATGCGCAGCCCATGCACGTTTGTTGGCGCCCCTTGCCCTCCCTCCAGCACTCTTCTTTCTGAGCATGTGCCCAATGCACTTATCTATTCAGCTCGTCGGGTTTCCCTGTTCTAGTGTAAACGGCTACCAATCCTGGGCGTCATATGTGCTGTCAGCATATTGATAACATACTTGAACGTTACTGAAAATCTCGACTGCTATTCACTGCATCACTTATAGCCGCGTTGATCCCAAACGGCTAAAAAATCACCGGTTTCCCCCATCTTTTAACAGTACATGCCCTGTAGAACATTACCGACAAAGACCAGGGAGATTGGAATAGCCATTTCCGGCTTACTATCCGTCATCAGCCAGTCATACCCAATCCCAGGTGGTGCACTACCCGAGGATCGGATCCGCGACCCGTTGAACAGAAGTTCAACGCTCCAACCATTGAGTTGCGGGCACGTTGTCTTATCGTTTTCTATTGGAAATACGTACATTGGCGGATAGCCATAAATGGCCATTCTAATCTCTGGTCTTTATTGGTAATGCTCTACTGCCTATACTACTAGTCCCTGTGCAGCTGTTGGCGAGGCTCGAGAGTGCGCCCCAAGGCAGAACGGGACGATTGAGTCCCGTAACCGATCGGTGAGCGCTTATACACCAAAGTACGTAACCCGTTTATTTGGGTTTGATACTTCGCGGTTTTCATCTACCACCCCTCTTCCTCCTCTGTTTTAGCATGAAATAACGGCTCGTGTGAAACTGCTGTCCGAAGTGAGTAAACAGAAACAACAACCTACGAACTGTACTTTACCCAACCCGGATGCTTGAACCTGTTTCGTCAAGTCATCCTCTCTATTCTCTTAATTACTTTCTTATTTTTTTTAACGCAATGTCCCATCAAACTATGCTTACTTCTCTCTCTCTCTCTCTTTCTGATGCGTTTATATCATTGATCTTTCCCCTCCCCCACCCTACATCCTTTGTAAAAAAAAACATATTTCTCTTTGTTTCTTTCGTGACAATGTACCGTCCCTTGGTAAAATTTGATTGTGCTTCCAGCACAGATCTCGATCTC
Organism: Schistocephalus solidus; assembly: GCA_017591395.1. Classification (NCBI taxonomy): domain Eukaryota; kingdom Metazoa; phylum Platyhelminthes; class Cestoda; order Diphyllobothriidea; family Diphyllobothriidae; genus Schistocephalus; species Schistocephalus solidus. The sequence goes on from WEDG01005317.1 coordinate 28,905, forward strand.
CAGTTCTCTGCGGACTGGGGGCTGTCTTGTGTTCGGGCTTCCTGACTGGCAGTGAAGTACAGCAGCATATGAACTCGCCTTTTCTGTTGTATAAGGCCTGCATGGGAAACGCCAGAAATTATCACAGCCGGGTGGGTTTCAGGTGTACGTCGCGCCAAGAACTTGCAACGCTGGTGACCACAGCCGCCTAATCTGGATTATCTAGCCTGATGTTTGTCCAAAGAATATGTTGGCTTAGTGATTGCGTAGGGTTTTTCGGTTAGAACTCTTCTGTGACAGTGTCCGCACCGTGCACTAGACACGTCAGGATGGTAATAGAAATCCTTTTATTTGCTTCTTCGGACTTTACGGGTATCACTTCGCATAGTTCCAAGAATGGGATGGTATTTCACCAATGAGACTATCCTCGATGATTTCCCCAACCGTCAACCAGCCTTATAGAAGATAAAACCCAGGAAGGCGCGTTTTCCAACCAGAATAGGAGGGGCTCTTCGTGAGTTGTTTGATAACGGGACAGTAACGCTTAAGCTCTGACCATTCCTATGCACGAATAAGTAAAGCGGCAGCAAGAGACCAGCCCTCAAGACGGCTAAGTACTATAAGTAATCAAATTTACCATAAGAGCCCAGACGCTTGTTTCGCCGATCTTGTGGTGTTACCTGACGCAGGTGCGAGGGGTTCGGCTCACCAGTGTGTCCTCCGGCACCCCCTTATTTTTTTCTCTTACACGAGTTCAAATTGCGCCTTGCCTTGTTTAATTTCTGAGTAAATTAATACACGAACTTGGAGTCACCCCTTTGGAGCAAACCTTTTCGGGCTTGCTACGAGATTTCATAAGAATATTTGAGCTAAAATCCACCAGTTACTGCTAATACCTGTGCTGTTGGTAGGGTTAATAATTACGTTGTTGTGTACTACTGAATGCCTGTTGGCAGCTTGTGAATAGTACGCGGTTATTCCGCAGTAGCTGGTGGATAGCAGCTGCAATATTAAGAACAGGCTTGAGAAGGTCTGTTCCAAAGGAATTACGCCAAGTTTGCGCCTTAATTTAATCGGTAAGACATCATTAAAACCTATTTACAAACTCAGCACGTGTTTTCTGACGTCCTTCCTCTGCCAAAAAGTAGCTCCTGGACTTTCCCATCAGGCCACACTCTTATTTTGTAGTCATTAGGCAGATATTGGTAAATCAAACGGGAGTTGTTATTCCTGTCATCTCTCTTCATAGAAACTCTGACAACAAAAGGACCCCCACACTTCTCTGCCCTTCTATCTAGTTGGTTTACGGGGGGACGGCGCCTCTGCGCTACGTCAGTCCTCAATCCTAAGCCATTTCTCCTTTTCCATGCGTACGTTCACTCGTATATATGCGTGTGGGCATGGTTTTCTTTTGTCCGATTTGAGAGTCGACAATCCCCAATCAGAGGTCAGGGAGACCGAACTGATAAAATACTCATTTTCCTATAACGCACAACCGTTCTAGGCGGCTGATGTAGGTCAGCTAGTTTATCAGACTCAAACCCAGTGATTTGCCGAGTCTCGTCAAGACTACTAGCTGGTGTGCGTGTGTGCGAGCCACGGATGCTGGGTTCGCTAGTTAAGGGGTGGGGCGAATGCGGTTGGTGTTGCTGAGCCTACGACACGCAGTGTGCACGTTCAGATTAGCGCGGATGTTGTCTTGGCCACGAGGATATACGTGAGATTTGAGTCATCCGTACACTAATTTGCACGGTATCTCTGAAGTGGAAAGAAAACGGGGCTGTTTTGACTTGTCAGCCACTGTGTACTGGCCCGACTCCGTGCTCCTCTCGCGACTCCATGCACATGCACACCACTGGTTGTCTGGTCCTAGGCAATCTTGGCTGTCCACACCGGCCAATAATCTTCAAGGCTGACTCACACATTACCTCGCTGGATGCCCTGTGATGACTCTGCACTGTCTCACACTTGGGACTTCGAAGCCACGGCACCGGACGTCCCCTCGCCCGACAGCCAACTTCTTCCAAACCTCCTCATCTTAATAGTGTTCCACTTCTGCTCCCCTTCTACGGAACCCCTGGTTGTCTGGTCCTTGGCAATCCTGGCTGTCCACATCGGCAAATAATCTTAAAGGCTGACTCACACATGACCTCGCTGGATGCCCTGTGACGACTCTGCACCGTCTCACACTTGGGACGTCGCAGCCACGGTACCGGACGTCCCCTCGTCTGACAGCCAACTTCTTCCAAACCTCCTCCTCTTAATAGCGTTCTACTTCTGCTCCCCTTCTACGGAACCAGGCCTAAAGGCCGTATCGGCTAGCGTCTTCCCCAATAACTTAAGCTGCTACGATAACTGAGCCCAATCTCATCACCAGCTGGTTGCTAGTTTGAGACAGTCGTTTGGTGACTGGGCGAGGGAAAAAAGAGTGAGCTCAGCACTGGGAAATCCTTCTTCACAGTTAATCGAAGCATGCCACTGAAACGCTTTCGGTTGCCGTTTGGAAGACCGCCAATTTACGGAACTACCCTGTGCTTATGGTGAGTATTTTGGAGGGACTGGAAGATTGAGCCAGGCTACAGTGGCTTCTTCTTAATATGGCCTTTATCGCACTCTCACACCTGCGACATCCAAGCCGCCCTTACTGCAGCCGGATACATGTACTGGAACCAGTTCGCGTGTGGCATGCTTAGATGGGCTGTCTAGATTTGTCGATCAATTTTTGCACAAGCTACCGGTACTGTGCCCACTCCGTGAGGCATGCGGTGGACCTTACCCCTTGTCCTGCGACCCTCTCAATCATGTGATATCCAAGCCGACCCTACTGCGGCCCGATACATGTAATGGGAACCAGTTTGTGTGTGGTACGCGTAGAAGTGTTGTTTAACTCTGTCAATTACCCATTCGAAAACGCATCTCAAACCATAAGAACTCTCTTGTGGCTTTTTCTACCAATCGTAGCGATACTGTAGCTAGGGTTTCAATGACATGCTTTTATTTCGATGTGTCTATAAGTACATGCAGACCAGAGCATATGGTTCACACATCCTTTATTCAACGAGGAAAAACTGTTTTATTTCTCTACAGCTGTGCTCAGTCTACGCCGTCCTTTACTTTGTTTGGAAACCTTACTTATCGATGGTAGCAAATCTCACAGTGCTCCGATATAAAAACCATGAAAACGCCTTTGGTCTTCGAGTGTGTGTGCACATGATGCCGGAGACGAAAACAGAGGAATTTCTCTTAAGCTTGGGTATGGCTAGATGAGCAAGCATTATGACCGCCTGTTAAAAGAATGTCGGTTGTAGATGCGGATGGAGCTGCCGGGGGGAGAGTGGGCACAATAGGAGTACGGCGCAGCACAATCTGGCATACTGATAGTATAGTAATACGATTAATGGTGCAGATCTATCGCTGCATAGTGCACATCCGAGAATCCAAACTATCATCTCTGAGCATTGATCTTTAAACTAATTGGCAGCTTCGGGTATGGTGTTGGTGTCGCTTTCGTTCCTTTGAAAGTGTCCCTTCGTGTAGTTTGGTTTCTTGCAGGATAACCTATTTACTGGAGGTAGCCAGGTCATGCTGTCAGCGCTGTATTCTGAGACACACTCTATGGTGCCCAACTCCATTACCTGGAGAAAATACCGGTGATTCTTATTTGCAACAGCTCATCCTTCATGCACAGAAGCCGAACTTCCCAAAGGCCGTTCCATTAGCTGGCATGCATGAACGCGTCTGGCCGGTAGTAAATAAGTTCATTGGCAGTTATGGGCTACGGTAAGTTATTTTGTTTAAGGAGATCGCTTTAAGCCACTCCACTCTTCGCCTCGCATGCACCAACAAGGGCCCAGCTACTCGGTACATGATTGGAGATGTCGGCCAAGGCTAATGAGTATTTTCGAACAGTCATCACCGTGATTATTTATACTAATATTAGAAGTCGAAAAACCGACTACAGTGGAAGGACACGTGAAAATACCACGTTTATTCACGAGCCACAGTATCAAGAGGTGTAGATAAGATGAGAAACTCCGGCGTGCAAAGGAAAACAGCCGGGTAACATTAAGTCAATCGCTTTACTGAATAAGGGCGCGAGATCGAGGGAGGGGCAGGGTTAGTCAACAGGCGAAAATCTATCGTCAGACAAGGGACTTAAATTTAACCATTGTCCATTTCACGAGGGGAGATACTTCAAAAGCTTCTTCGAGTAGCTCATACGGATCCATTTTTAACACCTAGTAAAGGAGATTTGAACAAGGTACTAATCGCATGGTCACACTGGTGATAGAAACTTATCCCAAAAACCCACTGAAAATGACATTCTCATATTGGGGTACCAGATGACTGCTGTCGAAATTTGCTGCGAGATGCGACGAAGGCACATCCAGACAGTTGACCAGAGCATCGCATCTGTCAGGGAGCTCAAACAGAAGCGAGACATGCTCCATCTGATCTGTTTCGCGCAGATCGGTCAAACTGTGTGCGTCATGGGAAGGTTGATGAGAGAACTTGACTGAATAGTTTGTACGACACATTTTACGTGTATGCAGGCAAGCATGTAAGCGGGAACCTACACAGCTCCGAGCGGGTGTGATATAGTTTCAGGAAGCCGATTAAGCTATCTTTTATCACAAAGATTTTCCAAATGTTTGGGCTGTTGCATGTTTTGAACCCTAGGTAGTTGGCACGCTTGATGACAAGATAGAAACGAGTGGAATGATATGGGATGGCTCAGATGTAAGCGAACCCTTATAATTATAAAAAGTTTCAAATATCTGGAACAAGCTTTTATAACGCAAATTGAAAACAAACGTTTTAAATGTAAACGATTATGTAAAATACGGTTGTGCTGTTGTTCAAGGGTTAAACCAGTTATGTTTTTAAAATTGTGTCCAGTTATTCGTGTCTTTTAACACTAATAATTAGTGTTCTGTTACACTTGGTCCGCCCTTTGTGTAACTGGCGTGCTTTCGAAATTGAACTGCCATTTTTTCTGCTCTCCATCCGCATGTAAATCTTCTTATATGTACATCGGTTGGCCTATTTTCCCCATTATATACCGATTTTCAACCCTCTTTGTATATTCGAACTACAATAATGAGGTCATCAGCTCACGACCCTGCCACCATTTTGAAGGAAGTCCGATTTGGTCTATATTTTACGACTCTTTCTTGGACAATTCATCATGGTGTCGATAATTGCAGTCTTCGGCCATTCGTTTGTGATATTCCGATTTTATGTGGCTTGTGTGCCCAATCTTATTCACGGTGAATGGAAGACTTTTTGCTGAAAATTTTCGAATTGTACTTTCAAAATAAAGTGTACCTCTCTACTCTAGCCGGTTACTCTAGTTACCGCTCCGGATAAACAAGTTGCGTCTTAAGCTACGTAATATATTTAAGTAGTAAATATTATATTATATTAATTCATGCTGCAACAAGTTGATCCTACCAGTATGCGGTCATTTCCATAAAAGCGAACGTCTGACCCATTTTACCCCTCTAAAAATCCGCACCAATCCAACTTTTCGCTCAAGGCAAGTTAGTTGCTCTCAACACGTGTGCAACTTTAGCTGCGGGATCGAAAACTACGGTCACTATACGCATGTGCAACTACAGCTACGGGATCGAAACTATGGTCACTATACACGTGTGCAACTATAGCTACGAGATTGAAAACCGCGGTCACTAGACGTAGGCAACTATAGCTACGGGATCGAAAACTACGATCACTATAACTAAAATTACCAAGTGTTACTGGAGCCAAGCGAAATCACATTCAATAGAGCTTTTATTTCGCCAAAAAAAATAACGGACGAAAACGCATATTGAAGCAATATGAACTTAGGAAACTTTCCAATATATCTTGGCGATTCAGCCGTCAAAGTGTGGTCTGCATCTGAAAGGGCAGAGTATTCACGTTGATACCCAAGCAAATTCAGGTACAAATGGCAGACCATCCTCATCGGCAATTGAGACTGACCATCTGTGGCAAATAGCAAAGAAATTGCCATTCGTCGATTAGTCTTCTACTCAAAGCTAGGACTGCTTTAATCGCACCCTACCGCTCTGTGTTCAGTATATATTGGTATCAAAAGTCCTTCATTTCCATACACCTCGGTTAACATTCATGATTTATATTCACTATTACATCTTTAATTCAACACACGTGGGTAACAGTATTCGACATTAATGTTTTCACTAGATATATTTACCAGAATTCCTGGTTAAATAAATGCAATCAAGGGATATAGCCTAATAATTAGGCTATTCGGTTGAATGCGATAAGGAAGGTGATCAATATGTCGAGAAATTGCGATAATTCTAAATAAATATCCTTCTCTGAGTCGAATTGCGGAACCGAAAAAGAGGTGCCTTGGTCTCGGTTTAGTGTTCAATGAATTCATTGACAAGTCAGCCTATTTCCTTAAAAATCTCCTAACTTAAGGGTGTTTCCTTCCAATACAGGCGACTGTGCATTACTAATACTGTCATATTCAACGTACACCCCTTTTCTCGTTTACCGCTGGTATCGGAAGCTTGATATATCGTAAAAATATGTTGACGATCCCTTCCCACCGGCCCCGTTTATGACACGGCACATGGTCCTAACAATGGATACATGCTATCCCCCAACATTAGCGAACACACAGTACCCCGCAAGAGGTTTGAGAACGATGAGGGATGAAGGCGACCTAGTATTAGGGTAGACGCCCTTGTCCGCGTTAATAATAAGTCTTATTTTCTTGCATGGTTGCGGAAATCACAGTGAGTTTCGAAAGGAAGCAGAACGACCGCCGGCGTTCTGACTGAGGGCGACGTGTAGTGACCCGTCTCCAGACGCCGGCTGCACGACTGCGCCTCTTGCGCGCACTTGTATATACGCCCCAGCGGCAGGCGTTCGTCTGACACTAAGGACCGGTATGGTGCCCCCATCGCGTCAGGCCAGGTTACGAGACCGAGAAGCTGTCTGGTTGCGTCCAATCACAGCTATCCAAACCGAACAATCTACTTCCAGGCCGAGGCAAACGCTCCCTCGCTCAGGGCGCTCTAACGCCTGGCCCCGGTGGTTCTAGCGTGCCTGCTCTGGCTGCCAACTTGCTCCAACCTATTCTTCATTCACTATGTACAGAATCAAGCACTCATTCTATGGGCGTCCAGCTGCTCCTCGTCATATTTCAGACGGGGCGGTAAGCTCGTAGTGGTAACGGTTTGTCCATGCCGTAGGCGGTCACGACAGACGTATTACTTATAGGAGCGAGCTGTTGAAACCAGGCAACATGGTGTCATCGCCGCTGTTAGCAGGCTTCCTCTATACACCGCTACTAATTGTTAAAGACTCCGAAGTAACGAAAAGGGTGAACAAAGCCGCTGCCGGAGTAGGATGATCGACAACTTGAAGGTTCCCAAATCAGTTGGCAGGGAAGACAATTAGATAGGCAAGCCATTACTTTACGCACAACAGTGCACGCTTTCTCACCAGGTGATTGTCAGCCGAAATCCATGCGCCCAAACTTCGTCCGGCTGCAGCCAATCGGTGAAGAGAAAAATATCGATCGGCATCATGGCGTCGTAGGCTAGAGGTAGTCACGCGCGTACGCAGAGCCTGTCGGGCGTGTACTTACTTGTACTTGTTACGGCTGCGATCATATCTGATCTAGCCGGCACCGATGATTTGACGTATCTTACCTCTCTACGCGTGATGATTCGCGGCAGCAGATCTGGACAGCTCAACTCATTCTTTTCTCCAATGACGGACGCCGAATACTGAAGGTCCAAGCAACGACTCCATGTCTTGCCGAACCATGTCAAGTCAGGTTTTTAGTTGACATTCTCTTCGATGCCGGATCGAGAGCAGTAGAACTGAGCTCACGAGGCGGGCGATGGAGAACATGTCCAAACCACCTCAGTTGTCTTTCTTGGATGGCCTGCGATATCCTTGCGATATTGTCGCAGCGAGTGCGAACTGTCTCCTTTGAGACGAATTCGGTATACTTCACTCGAAGGATGGTCCTCAGGTAACGATGGTCAAATAACTCCGGTCTTCTCTCATCTTCCACGTGCAAGATCCAGTATTCACAACCGTAGAGGATGCACGGTACACTCGGACCTGCATTGCAACGAAGAGGTCGTGTCGGGCCCATAGGCACTTTCTAAGGATCGAGAAAACCCGGCGAGTGGCGTCGATTCGGGAGGCAATGTCGTTGTTACTTTGTTCATTGGTCAGCATCGTTGCCCCGAGATATTTGAAACTGTTACTTCTTAAAGTTGACAGTCATTAATTCCGAGGGGTGTTTTCTCCTCGTTAGGCACACAGCTCGAAGACTATTTGGTCTTCCCAGTGTTTATGGATAGGCCAGTCGAAGTAGCGATCTCATTCACCTGTGACCCCACAGACTGTAGATCACCAAAGCTTGAAGCTACCAAGGCGATATCGTCTGCGTAGTCTAGGTCAGTCAGGCGGCGACCGGATACAAATTCCACACCATCATAACCATGAAGGTCTCTTCCGAGAATCCAGTCAATGACGTAGTTGAACAAAACGGGCGATATAATGCAACCTTTTCGAACAGCAGATTAGACAGCGAAGGGTTGGGAGAGATTGTTATGTACGAGGACTCGCGCAGTGGTGGATCAATAGTAGGCAACGATTTTGGCCGGCACACTAGCTGGTTCCATTATTTGCCACAAGTACTCGTGATGGACAGAACCGAACGCAGCGGCGAAGTTAACAAAGAAGACAGCCATCAGTAGCCATGACAGAATTCCAGAATGCCCCTTGGCGTGTATATCTTGCCCACATACCCACGCCCAGCTCGGAATCCGACTTGTTTGTGCCTTATCCTAGAGTAAAGTACAGATTGAAACCATCTGAGAAGGACAACAGTGAAGATCTTCGCAGCAACCTCGCGGTAATTCTCCCACTTTGTCTTACCTCCCTCCACACATTTACGCCCAGCTCGGAATTCGACTTGGTTGGGCCTCGTCCTAGAGTCACGTACAGACTCAACCTGCCTGAGAGGGACAATAGTGAGGACCTTCACAACAACGTCGAGGAGGTTTATGTTGCTGTATTTTCCACACTTCGTCTTATCTGCCTTCTTGAAGACAGACAAGAGGGTGCCCGAACCCCAATCATTAGGAACTATTTCGTCTATCCACACTTTCTCAATCACCTCATGTAGCCAGGGCGCCAGAGTGTCGACAAATTCCTTGTAGGTTTCAGTGGGTAAACTGTACTCTCAGGGTGCCTTGTTGTTGGGCAGCTTCTGTTTTGCATCGACAAATTCTCCCTCGGAAGGGGATCGGATGACACTGCATAGGCTGGAGAGCGATGAAACTCCGTTGCAGAGGATAGCGAGTGTGTGATTAGTTGCTCGGCAAAGTTAAGGAGGTGCTCTAAGTACTCACGCCAGCAATCGAGTTCGGCCAAGTTGTCAGCAATAAAGCCACCATTCACATCACGAGCAGGGTCACTCAGTTTCGAGGGTTCACTCCTAACTTGGGGATATTTTTAAGTTTGCGAGTGTCACTCACGTTTGAGGCCTACTCTATGGAGGTCGCTATTTCAGACTAATATTTAGGTTGGTCATCCCTAGTCGACTTTGCTGTCATTTTCCGAAGTTGGTGGAAAGAAACATCATTGCAGGATCCGGCTCGAGTCGACTGGGCAGACAACTGCAGGGATATTCCACTGCGGCGCTGCTGAGTGAATCCGAGAATTTTCTTGGCCACTCCATAGACGGATGTCTTCAGGGATTACTATTGTTCACTGCCTTCTCCGTTGGCTCGGGTGTTGAAATGGGACGGGATTGCTATGTTCAGTTTCGACAGTGCTGGGTTGCCATATTTCTGCGATATAAATGCGTCTCACACGTGGCATTTTGGGTGCGGAGAAAAGGTGCACTTTCAGGCATGTGCGAACCAGAACATGGACAGACTCCTGGACGTTACAAGTTTTGAAACCACACATCGATCTGCTATCGTGAACCCAGCTGAGGAACCTCGAACGAACTAGGATGCAGTCAAGGTGACTTGCGGTATGGCCTTCGTTTGAATACAAAGTCAGCAGATGTTTGTGGTGGTGCTGTAAGCACGAGTTCGTGACAAACAGTCGGCTCTGATCAGCAGAATTCAGCATTCTCTCACCCTTGTCGCCTCGGGAGCCAAACCCGAACCGGCCAATAAGGTGACTATTTGACGAGTCCCCGGGTCCAGTCCTACCATTCCACGGAGAAGACGGAGATGTTGGTAAAGTGACCCGGTTCGCTTGTTCCGAGTGAGCGATAGCCACACTGTGTCTACCAGATGAGTCACCTGGGCCACTGTAGTAAAGGGTGAATTGAGATTTGACTTCCGGGATCTTTATTTCTCTTACACCTGAGTCTGTTAGTCAGATAGGCAGCACACTATGTTGTACTGATAAAGGCTGCGCTCCGTCAGACTTTGTGTACCAGGGTCCAGAAAAGTTCGCACATTCCAGCATCCAAAACCAAGAATCCGTTCCCCGAGTGAGTAGTCCAGCTCGTATACTATTCGCCCGCACCATTTGACCAGGGTTGTGGAGCGCATCGGTTCTTGTGAACGCCATAGCATGGATCATGAGGTTTCTTAAGGTTCCAAAAACCACTCAGATTGTTTGTTTGAGATTATCCCCCCTCTAGCGCCTTGGTTCATGAACCAGGCGGGCAAGATTTATTTAATGTTAGTAATGTCACTGCTGGTCCACGACTGCTTATTCGTCAGACTCGAGAGTCTGCTTATTTCGCAGCTAACCTTCACTTAAGGCCGTTCCACTATCAACCACCTATGGACGCACCGGGTAGCCAGCAGCTAGGCTAATGGGTAACCCATCTTCGCGTGTGATCTGGACCGCAACCGATATGGGTAAATGGTGATCACGGCCGTGAGAGCGAGCAGCAGCAGCAGCAGCAGCGAACAGCATATCTCGCCACGAATGTAAGAGTATGCCATTCGTTGATTTAGTAGACTACCAGATATCCGGGAAGTGATCACAGTAAAAATACGTTGTTTTCACTCTCAGGACCCTAAATCAGAATTTCGAGATTATCAGTTGGCATCTACTGCGGTTGATAAGGGAAACTACCTAGCCTGTCTTGGCAGTCATTCCGCCGATGATTGGTCAAAAGTGCTTTTTCTGTAGTTTTTGAAGATAAAATTACTGCTGAGATAAATTTGAACAAAAGAGCAGAAAATTGGCTCCGTATGTCTGGCAGATAAGTTGTTTGATGTTTTCGTGAATTCCTGCGACGTAGACACTCCCTGTAGGTGAAAGAAAGGCAGCCTACCATAAATGCGCGGACCAGAAGCCGCCCTCACACGGCTAGGCGTAACATCTGGGTTTGAGTGTTAATTCCCATTTTTATGTACTCACAGACTTTTTGCCAAGCCCCAATACAGATAACATTTTGGCTATGTTCCCGTAGAGCAGAGGTTGACAAACTCCGGTCTTTAGACTAGATACAGTCTAGCTGGTATTCCAGTTCGTCCTAACACCCCTCTAGTTAATTATTGTTGGATCAGGCCTAATTGAATTGTCACGGTTTTGTTCCGCTTCATTACTGCTGGTTGCAGCTCAAGCTGTGGCTCTTACCGGGGTCAAGGCTTGTTGTGCGCACGTGTGTGCTGTGACGTGCGAAGCAATTCTATTTCATGGTCATATTACAGACATCGAGTTCCCACACAGTAACCCCAATTTCTAGGCTTAAACAGCAGAAGCAACGCGCAGCTACCAGTCTCCGGAAAGTTGACCTCGAACGTCGTGTCTTCAACCCCGAATGGACTGACGATTTATTATTCGTCCAACGCGGCAACAAAGGGCTTTCAAACGTTCTCTGACGAGGTTTGGCTCTGTCGGTTCGGCTTTCTCACTGATATCAGCTCTCACCTTAACAAACTTAACCTGCAGCTTCAAGGACGTGATGTGCTCATCACGAATATGGAAGCCCACGTGCGGACATTCGAAGCAAAGCTGATTCTATAAGGGCAACTATGCCCATTTACCCGTAGCTCACCCAGTGTGATGCAGCCCTCGTTGACACCAAGAAATGCATCAGTGTGCTGTCAACCCTGAAGAATGAATTCTCTTCGCGCTTCACTGATGTGCGTTCTCATTCGCAAGAGTTCAAGATTGTCAGCACTCCTTTTGACTTTCCCCAACGATAATGTCCACCTCTGATGTGCAATTGGAGTTGATTGAGTTGCAGGCTTCGGACGTTCTCTTGTCCAAGTTAACTTCTTGCATTACTCTCATTGACTTCTACCGTCAGCTGCCACATGCTCGGTTTCCAATGTTGTCAGCCCGTGCCAAGCGTGTGATCGCAATGTTTGGCAGCACTTACAACAGCATACAACATCATGTTTCCCCTTGATCGAACTGTATTTTTGAATAATAAACGTTTCCTTGGACACCTTGTTTCTTCTGGCCTAGTGTGCCTTCTTGACCTCCTGAAATGACCTAGTAGTCCGAAAAGTTTGCAGATACAGTAATCATCTGAAAAGTACTGCACGAAATAAGGCTATCAACTTTTTTCCGGCGCATCGCTAAGTGCCGATGTCCAGTCTATTTCGCCTTGCTGCAATGATGGTTTATCAATGAGAGGTTGTTTGTCTCCGGCACTATAGAACACGATTTCCAGTAACAACTAAAGCCGGTGAGATGTCATAGAGAATACATGTCTCCTTGAAATCGAGCGAACAAAGGCACTCAAAGTTGAGGTGAAAAAACGTGTCGAAAACAACTGTGCGCCCAGCAGCTGAAAGATTCGGCCGAATCGACCCAAGAAGGACGAATGATCAATCGGAACCGCGCTCCCAATCGTTCTCATCGCGGACCACGCGCAGGACAGGTATTGCACTTAGGTAGTAGTAATGGTAGAAGTAGTATTAGTACAAGTTCTACCGCTAAAAAACCCACACCGATATATCCCCTGCAATCCAAATAAGATGCGTACATAGGTAATGAGACGAAGATTACAGTTTCAGACTGAGTCTCGTCGCAACACGTTAAACGACAAAGTTAAGCCGGACGACGTGGGTTTCCCAATTATCGCTGAGACTGTTGTGAGAACCAGGATGATATAACTCACGCTTATTTCATTGTGAGCAGCTCCGCCCAGAAGCGGTCAAACATTTTTCAAACGCCCTCAGTCGTTCTAGCACGTGGAGGGGCCTGCAGAGCACTAAAGCGTCAGTCAGTCTTGTCAATCTTGTCCATCCCCTGGACTTCCGACTTGGAGACTCGTCAGGATGATAGCAACACAAAAACCGGTAATCCAGCGAGCACGCTGCCGGCTTTAATTCCCAATATGTACACGAATCAGACGATGCATACAGACAAGCACTAACTGGAGGTGCTACAAATTTCAGCAGTCATTTACGACGGATCGCTCGGATTTTTCACATGTTGATGAATATGTATGGTTTCGAGAAGCCCTCCGACATACAGCCCTTCAGCCTGGCCCTCTCCGTTAGCTCGCAGAGGGTTACAAGCAGCGAAAATTTTCCAGGATACCGTTCCCATGCGGACGCAGACCGTCCACTCCTTAGTGATCTGTCCGTTCATCCTCCTGTCTTAACTCATTTCAGAACTGCCAGCAAACGCTGGTTCTACATTGCCTATTGGTATGCTTTTGTATCCTCTGTGCAGTTTCCAAAGTAGGCCTTTGGCTCCTTTGCGATTAAAGTTTGGTAGATCTTAGAAGTTCTAGTGAGGTTAGATCTGGCATTTCTCTCGACCATTGGTGTAACAATAATGGCGTTGATGCAAACATCCCTGGATAATACTTTGCTCAACGTCCTCATGACTGTGCCGGAACTTAAGCATCCTTCGCCACTGGCGATGATAGTGACATGCTCACAGAAACAGCTTGGGGTGCAACATTGCCTGTGGCTTGCCAGTCAACCCGATGAGATGCAAATAGCTCTAAACAGAATTGTGACTCCTAACGGTGCCCGAGATTTTTAATTCATCACCAGCCACCCGACTTCTGAATGGTATAAATCCATTCCCACTGACACAATCACCACCATGAATCACATTGTCTCCATAAACGGCACGTGAGACGAAAACTCCGCCACACGTCCTCATCGGGGTTACCAGTCAGTCTTGGACATCCCGTATCTAGAACGACCTCATGACGCCGCATCATCGGGTAATTCCCGGCCGGTGTTTAGGCAACAATCGTTCATTTGAGTTAATCCAGAGCGCTTGGCACGTTTGGTAGCGTTGGTATCAAGGCGGGAGACAGCACTTTGGCAGCGGGGCACCTCTCGTGCCACGATTACAGTAACTATACCTCCGCGCTTGCTGCTATTAACCAAAGATAACTATTCATAACCGCATTTGAGTCTCGCTTAAACTAATCCCTTACCGCGCGCACCCGCAACTAAGGAAATAACACGACACATAACGCATCTGGAGTCACCAAACAATTGTTCGGTTAAAACAGTTCAGTAACCCCATATCCAGTAAGGTGGAATTCCAAAACTGAACACACCGACAACCGGCAGTTTATTTTCCAATCACTCTCCGACCACAGCTAACTCCTTTTGTAGTTGAGATAGATAATGGGCCTTCTTTTGCCGCACGCGCTCACGCCGCTCCTTCTGGTTCATTCTCTTCCTGTTGAAGCGCTGCTTTTTAACCTCTTTCTTCTCTGCCTTAGAAGGTGATGGATCCTTTCGAATAGCTTCATGTGCACTGAGATACATCCCTTCGATCATGTCTTCAGTTATGCCCTCTTTGAGGTAAGCGCTGAACTGACGTTTATAGGTATCCTCACTCTCCTCCTTCAAAGCCTTCATGTATTCCGCGACATGATGACCGAGAATTCGAGCACGATGAACCTCAGCGTTGCATTCACCAGACTCGGGGTCATTTCCAGGAAAACGGGAAGCACTGTGCGGAATGTTAAGTCCACCATCAACAGCTCCCTAAGAAACCAATCAAATAAGAAACACGGCAATACCTTAAGAGCACCAAAGATGTTTGCTCCAGTGGAAGTCCTCCGGAGGCCAATATCAAGGTAGCACTTGAAAGCAGCTCGCTGGCCATTAGGGGACTCGACGTGGTATTCCTCACCAGTCACTTCTTTCTGACCCTCATAGAGACTGTCCAACTTCAGTTGAGCGAGAACACGTCGCGCCAACAGAAGGCCTGTGCAGTAGGCGGCAGGATAATTAGTTAACCCAGCTTTCACTCCGTAGCGGGGCAATTCATGTGAGTAGGCGCTGCAGAGGACACGGTCACCGTCCATGCGGGCGTAAACGATCTACTAATAGAAAATATCACGTGCTACTTACCTGGCACACAATATCCCTATTCGTAAACCTAACAACCATCCTGTACTTTGGCGTGTTGTACTTGTTTTTGTCCTGCCATATTAGGCGTTTGCGAGCGAAGTAGTCAGTTTTACCCTCTGGAAAATCACAATTTTTAAAGCGATTGAGTTACCTCGGCGCCTACGAAACTTAACTTGGAACCGCTTGAAGTACGCTTTGTTCTTTACGACCTTGACCAAACCCTGGAACCAAGAAAAAGAAAACCGTCAGTGGCACACGCTCGCGGTCTGCAACGGAAGGAAATACCCTAGGCCGCCGGTAGCAGGGATCTCAAGGGACGAGACATCACGAATTCAGCCTTAGTTGTTGGATAATGTTCGCAATAACTTTTAAACACAATACAACCAGATCTTCCTGGGTTAGGAGAAAAACATGATATAAAATACTAAACTCCAGCAACGTTTTCTAAATGGCTGGAGGATTCCACAGTACAAGGCATAAAATACAGTATTTCAAGGATGCGTGATACAAATAATTAAAATGCAAAATCCGCAAAAATTTCGTATGTTACATGACACCCAGAAAATCAAACTGTGCCAGACACGCAACTCACCATGCTCTTAACCTTCTAATTATTTTCAAGTGGCGCCCTCAGTGCGTTTAAACAAAGTTCTGTATTGGCTCGAAATGGTAAAAAAAGGAAAAGGAGGCGAATCAAACAGGCTGTAATAAAACATTTGGGTGGAACTTCTTTAAGATTCTTTACCAAAATAATTGAGAATCCTCCCTCCCTCATAACAATGACAACAATGTCCACTTAGGTGACTGGTGGTCATCATGCCCAGAGGCTAAAAGTTTTGAAAATTATATCCACTCACGTTTACATCACAACCCGCAATTCCCTTAGTTGTGTGGAAAATTTCTGAAAGGGCTGCAAATTCTGAAATTCCAATGCGGAGTGTAGAACTTCTCCTTAAGTCCGAACCTTTCTGCCAACGTCTGAAAAGGTATAAAAATCAGGCTAAACACCCTAACTTATTAACGGAGATCTACTCATCAAAGGGCCAGATATGTGCGTAAAAACAGATAAATCAAGGAGCTCCTTAACATGTTGCGTAAATTAAGGACTATGTAAAGGACAATCAAGCGTGTTTCTTGCACTATTCGTCAAGATAAACCAGCTACAACCTAGATTACGTTTATTTGACATCGATCAGCTGATTATAAGCTCAGAAGGATGTCTGTCATAGTCAACTTACTCCAAAATTTTTACGGTTAAAAGAAATCTTGAAGGCTGCTAAGCAGTTTTCGCCCGTCATAACAAAAACTAGACCGTAAATAAAACCCTACTAATCACTATTGACGGCATTCTGGAAAACTGCCCCTGTCATGTTTCAAACCGAGCGAAAAATTTTGATATCTAAGTGGTTTTTTTAGAAAAATGTTAATGTAAAAAAATAAGTCCGTGAACAACACTTCTGAACCGTGGAAAAACTGCGATTAATCAAATGTCTTGTAGAGAACACCGACATGTCCTTGGAATGAATTTTGGGAATCCATTCAAATTTGTGGTAGTTCTAATTTTTCCTCTGCAATGTTGAGTAAATGTTGCTTTCTTCTGCAAAACGTTCGTTTTGGGTAAGATTTTGGGATCCCCGGCAGAGTAATCAACCGCAATACTCCTATCCCCTGAAGTAGTTTAAGTATGTACGCGAGTTCGCACCCATATATAGGTTTTCTCCAAAGCATTCAGAACTTAAGGAAAAGAATGTCATCATCTCACTGATCAATGGAAGCTCGATTTCAACCTGACTGCTTCTGAGCAGAAGGATTTCATGCATCTGCTCCGAATATTATTTTCTGGCAAACAAGGGTAATCATTTGACACTTACAAGAGAGCGTCGGTTGTGAAGAGTAGAGAATGCACTGATCCCATCACAGAATCTTACGGGTCACTGTGAAAAACCGTCTCAATTTTCTTCATTAACCCGCACTTGCAAAGTCTTACGCCAACGAATTTCTAGCCAAACTATCTGCACTGTTTATCACGTCCGCTTACGGGAGTTTCCCTGCAGCAAGTGAAATTGAGGGCTGTCCAAACTATTTCATTCAAGAAGCGTAAAAACTTCGTTTACGCTGGCTTTAGGTCCTATCAGTATCACTATCAGTATATTTGAGGGAGATATAGTTGAGTTACCTTTGAATTCCTTATTCATACATGCGAGTTGTTGTATCAAATAAATTATATCTTTGGATGTTGACGAGGCACATTGATATGAGCCAACTGGGTGGAACAAAGTGGAAAAAGAGCAGACGGTTAAAAAAATACTTCCAGTGATATTTAGGAGAAAAATACTGTCGCCATTGGGGGGTCCAACGGGGGTATCGCGGAGGTCACCTGGAGAATCACCGACGTGCTGAAGATGCAGCCAAACACTCCCTTGATGGTTGCAGAGTCCGCCGAGTGATTTCAAGTCAGAAATATCCGCCCAGATCATCCTCGGTCCGTTGCAGTTCAAACCAAGGGAGAACGTTCTTAGATCGCATGGAATATTGCCGCCAGGTTCGGCTGATGCGAATGCTCACGATGTTACCAAGGTGTGCCGATATTTAAGCCGGGAAGACCTCAGGGACCTCCGAATGGGAATTATGGGAGATTGCAAGCCCTCGAATGAAAATAATAAATATAAAGAAATATCACTAAAATAAAGCTAGTAGTATTATAAGTACCTTATTTTCGGACGTCACCCTTGGAGCTTTCAGTTCGAGTTGTAGCTCGCACTATTATATCGATCTGACTTTCACTTAAAATCCTCCAGGGATTCCGACTTAACTACATCCAGAGGAAGATTATTCCAAGCTTCGACTACTCTTTTGGAGAAGAAGTACTTCCGAGTGTCTTGCTTAGCTCCAGTCACACGTAATTTGAGAGGATGACCTCTCAAGCTCGTTGTTGTTGCTAACTCGAATAAATCACCTGGGACAAGACAACAGTCCTGAACGTGTAGTATGCAGAATTTTAGTATCAGGTCTCCCCGAAGCTGTCTATAGCGCAAGGGAAAGAGATTGAGATTCAACAGTCGAGTTTGATAAGGCTGTGAGCCATGTCCAAGGACAAGTTTGGTTGCTCGCCTTTGGACCGTTTCGAGGATGTTGATTTCCTTCGCCGTCCAGGGTCTCCAAGCTTGGATAGCGGACTCTAACTGCGGCCGCACGAAGGTTCCGAAGACTTTGGTGAAGCAGTCGGTATTGAAGGCTGAAAGCTCGTTGGACGAGGTACAATATCGACATCGCTGACTTCACTACCTTTGCGCAATGTAGGGAGGGTTTAAGCTGGGGCGTGATCCAGACTCCCAGGTACTTTTGGGCATCCACTTCTTTCAATGGAATGCCATTCAGACTGTAAACCGTATGATTCGAAGGATTGCTTTTCCCGACTCGTATAATGTTGCACTTGCTCTCTTTTAACGGCAAGAGCCAGTCATTTGACCATTTCAGTGGTCGATTTTAAGTTTGATTGGAAGTTCTCTTCGTCAGCCGCAGTTTGAATGACGCGCAAAAGTTTAAGATACTCGGTAAACATAGTAATATCACAGTCTAGTTCGTTGGCACAATCGTTGATGTAGACAATGAACAAAATTGAGCCGAGAACAGAGCCTTAAGGAGCATCACTCTCAACATCAACCTTGGCCGACTGTTTGTCGCTGATATGGGCAGTTTGTGAGCGGGCAATTTAGAATTTTTCAATCCATTTCTGAAGTCGACTTCTTACTCATATGCGATTGAGTTTATAAAGAAGGTGGTGGTGCGGCACGCTATCGAAAGCCTTTTTGAAGTCATTATAGACTGCGTGCACCCTATTTCCTCTATCGACCGCCTCAGTCCAACGCTCTAAACAGTAGAGCAAATTTGTGACGCAGGACCTACCTCTACGGAAACCGTGCTGAACCTCGGAAAGTAGATGGTTATGTTCAAGGAACTGTATAAGCTGTGGTTTAATTATTTTTTCCATGATTTTGCAACAAATTGAAGTAAAACTGACCGGTCGATAATTGTTTGCGGAAACCCAGCTTCCACCCTTATAGAGCGGCATAATCCATGTGGATTTCCAATCGGCTGGTAGACCTCCGTTATCAAAGGATGTTTGGAAAAGCGTAGAGAGTTGTTTTGGCAACTGTCTCACGAGCTCTTTCAAGATCTTGGCAGTTACTTAATCGGGACCCGGAGACTTAGATTCCTTTAACCGCAAAAGTTTCTTTTAGGACAATAGCCTCGGTGAATTGAACAGTCTTGACTATTGTTTCCACTTTGTAGGTATCGGCAGGGTATTCTTATCTCGTTTCCTTTGTGAAACTTGACAGGAAAATTCCGAAGGATTATCAGCCTTTGCACCGTCTTCAGTAAAGTCTATGCCCTATGTCCTGATAACGACTTCCTCGGTGATCAAGGAGATCTTGACCATACGCTCGGATTGTCTCCAAAGCACGCAGTACTCACGGACGTATCCTTCGAAATTTTAAAGCAAGCCATATTATAACCCATCTTTATAAGATTCCATAAGGCCCGACCTGGAATACGGTTTATCGCTATTAAGCCTTCTGTGCATTAGTTGCTGTAAGATTATAGAATCCGTTCAGAATTTTCTTACTCAAATATTCTTTATCTTGAAATGCCGTAATTTGACGTACCAAAACTTTGTGGACATGCAAGCCTTAATTTTTTGCGCTTCTCGACGTGGTCGAATCTGTCTTTCGATCGATGGAGTGCATGACATCGGAACCCATCCCAGGTCTTACCTTGAGGGTGATGGCACCGTCTTTGCAGCCTGAAACTGGTGAATTCCTCAGCAGATAACTGAGCAACCGTCAATTTATGCAATCTTGTCCGGAGCAGAATTCTAGTTCCTTAAAAAGACAGAGACGGTAAACACACTGCACTTGTGCTAGCTCTTCTCCGCTATCATCCCAAGGGCAGTCGTTTTTCTACTGAGTAACATAAAGTTAGGAAATACACTAATAACGATTAACCTCCAATAATTTTTTCACTGTTAGCCTTATCCCTACTGCATATTTCATCTGATACTGCCTGTTAACCGAAATAAAATACAATTGTTATTATTATCAATTACAAAAGGGTCAAATGAGGCTTTTCCGCCACCCTTGCGACACACATTTAATCTTGCTTATAACATTTAAAGATTTCCGACTTTGTCAAAAGAATCTCACATCGTGCCTCTCCCAAAGCAGGATAACCCGACATTTCTTGTTGACCTTCGAGGTTTTTTCACGTTTCCAGCCACTTGGAAGACATAATACACTCCGGTTTAAAATACGACCTTACAATATTAACAGATAAAAAACCTATTTTGTGCACCGCAGCATGAGTTTCTAAAAGCTGGATTGTGTTAAATGTAGCAAATCGTATTTTTCATCGTATTTTAGAATCTGGAGTTGAAGGCTTCGAGCTTTGTTTACTTCCGAAAAAGATTTGTTCAAGTGAAGAAATGTATGGTTCCCGTTAACATCTCATGCATCGGAAGAGAGAGGAAGCCTCTGAATGACATACCTTTTTGAAAAATTCCCCACACCGAGATACAATTTCCAATGTTTCCCCTAGCCACAAATGAAAGAGAATTACATTGGTGTATATAGCCTGTTTTACACACTTTCGTCAAGGATATGTCAGACATATCGCAGATTGGTAGGCCTTCTGCTTACGACTCCAAAGCTTCATATCTAGACAGACAGGTAATTTCATATGATCGAACTGTAGCACGATAAATCGCCCTGCTGCATTTTGTTCAGTGTTGCTGTGTGGTCCGTCTCCATTTGTTGGCACATATGTTCCTTTATGGTGGTGGGCAACGAACCTCAGTGGCAACTGATAAATCATCGTCACCAAATAAATGTGCGTGATTCTATTGCGTATCTGAGTATATCCTACTTCAAAAGTTTCACGCCTTCGTAACATTGCCACTTGATTTTCTCCAACGCATGTTAACGACCAAAATCGAAGCTGATGACGTTAGAATTAATCTCCATAAAATAAACGTAATATATGAGCTAGATTAATGTTTTTACTCTCCGGTGCGCTGGTGGGAGAAAGGTGGTTGGCTCCAAATGGTATCTCTCCCTCCAAAATTATTTCAACCATGGAATACCGAAAATTGAGTTGAAGGAATTCTTGTGGAACCGTTAGTTTCGTTTTTTATGGCTTTACCTACAAAATAATAAACTACGATTAATGGTTAAGCTATTTTCGTACTCTTTACTGATTAGAATAATGTTGCCCAGGCTCAGTGCAATAATAACCACGATTTAATGTTTTTTCCTTCTTTCGTCCATAGATTCAATTTGATTCAATTTATTTAGGGAACTCAACATGAGTCTCCAAGTATCCTATTTTTTACGTAGCATTCAGTGCGGTGTAGAGAGAAACCATGTGGAGTAGTTAAACGAAGATCATAATATATGAAAATTGGGGTGCGAGTCCCAAGGGTTAAGATAAATCCTTCAGAGCTCCAGCTGATCGTGTGCCATAAATCTGTCAGTATTCTTTTTAAAGCTTTCCATTCACGGAGTCAGCACAACATCTTTAAGGAGGGTATTCCATAGTTAAATCACTCTAAACGAGAAGGACAACTTGCAAAAATCTAGCCTGTTCTATTAAATACGCGATTTTAGTGGGTGGATTTGGAGATTGCTGGTGGCAACAACTTCATAGAAGTCCTCAAAACTAGACATAAATCCAATCATTCACAATGCAGAATGTCAGTATGAGATTCACGCGCATCGGTCTATGCCACAAAAGGAGCAGATTGCGGTTTGTTAGGTTGGCTTTATATCAATAAATACATAAATAAATTGTACCCTAAAGGCCCAGAGGGCCCCATCATTACAAACTTAGTATCGCGGTTTAAATAAATACAGTGGTTAATTGCTGCACTATGTGAGCAGCCATATGAACAGCAGAAATGAGTTGTATGGTTGGCATATCCGATTCAGAACGATTTGAAATTTTTAAAACAATAATTGACAATCGTTGGGATATATGGTGAACTAAAAAAGAAGCAGTCAAAAAACTACTATGGTTAAATCGGGGGTGGAGATCGGCGAGCCACCAATTAAAAAAAACTATGAGAAAAATATTGCTTCTCTAAAAAATTAAAAGCTAGAGTTTATGGGATTGGTACGATGCAATGGGATAGTATTGTGATGTTGCTGACAACGTATGAGGGTTCATAATGCTCCTTATCGGGTGAGAGATAATATAACAGTCAGAGCTTCTGTTTATAACCACCACGGAGGTGAGAGAGGAGGACCTTATAAATAGGTTTATTGCTAGTTTTATTGATTTGGCACTGCTTGGTGCCGTCAAATCCTTAGAACACAAGAAAAAACCTAAAACAATTTCCTCTTTTCATTAAACACTTAAGCTTTGGTTTGTTTGTTTGCTTAAATAGCAGTGTTGAAATGACGAGTTTGTTTTAAGTAAAAAAACCTGATTTCCAAGGTTTAGAAATAGCAAAAATGAAGTAAAAACAGCTATACAGAATGAAGATGAATGTATCAGGGAAATAATGTTTAGAGTCAAGACTAGTCTGTTATTGACGTTCGAGGGTATTCATTTGACAGAGGTAGAAACGTCTAGGGTCGATTCGAAGGGATAGGTACTTCCAATCAGATGCGAGCGCAGTCGATTCCGGTGTGGGGTCTGCCTGTAACGGGCCTAAACCCGAACCATCCGTTATTTGTTTTAATAAGGTTGTTTTCCCGCTTTTTATAGACGGAGGATAACACACACGTGTATCGAAGACCAAATTCACCGCCGCCCTTCCGATAAGTCCTCCTCCGCCGTTATAACATTCGCCATTCTCTTTATCTCATAACATAGACTTGTACTTCGTTATTCCCTTGTACCGTATTATATCATTGTTGTACTGATAACTTAATCATCCTTTTGACATTTCCTTTATCGCATAAACATTATCTACTCGAAGACCATATACTATACTATATTGTTCGCCTTCTACTCGCCGATATCATATCGGATAATGAACTCTTTAGAGGACGCAAAGCCAAGTGTTACTGTTGAGAAGTACAGCGAAGATTCCTATCCAGAACCCGATTATCCGATCTCTTCCGTATCGTCGAACCGGCCGGACGCTACAATGGTGGCAGCGAAATCCGGACCCTACTCCCCTCCAGCTATTTCACACCAACCGCTACCCCATCTCGCTCATCCATCGCCAACCAGAACGGAACGAGCAGACCCCCTACTTGCTCCAGAATCCTATCACGCTGGACATGACATCCGTGACTGGCTGCTCGAACTATCTCTTTTTCTTGTTGACCTGGCCCCCGCCGACCACACGAGATACATGCTTCGTTTCCTCGCTCCCCCCGCCCGCAAGTTAGCGATGACCTCCGGCATTTCTTTCCTTACCCATTTCCATTCGGCCCAAGACATACTACTCTCATTATTCGATAATCAGAGTTCCCCCTCGGTAGCCGGTGAACGACTGTACAACCTTCACCAAACGCAACAGCCCGCCGACGATTTCGCTACAGAGTTAATACAGCTTACACGTCAAGCATTCCCCAATTTACCCTCAACCGATCGTGACGACCTAGTACTCGACCGTTTCATATCTGGTCTCCGAGACCGTTCAGTTTCGGACCACTTCACCTTAAATCCACCTGCAAACCTGGCAACCGCACTACAACTCTGCCGGCGGTATGACAGTCGTCAGAACCAGGACACCTCTCCGAACCCCGGAAAACCCGCCCCAAAGGACCACGGACAGATTCTATTCCCTTCCACATCCGCGCGACCCCCGGATACCCGACCACCACCCAAGAGAATGCCGCTCCCGATGCGATTTCCTAATCATAACCCAGGGTGCCCATACTGCACGGCATATGGACCGCACGCACGTCATTGTGGACACAACTCTCCCTGTTAGTCCCCGTTTGTTAACTCTAGTCATTTTAACCAACCGACTCCTGTATCTGCTTTTACCATTCCGCTGCTCCTTGACAACCACACGGTCCACGCACTCGTCGATACTGGGGCTAACGTATCCCTTGCGACTCCCCTTAACCTCCCGCAGCATTTACTTAGACAGATAGAACCATTACCGACACCCCGACAGCTCCGATTGGCAAATGGCACCGCGATGCCTATTTCTGGATCTATTACGCTAAAAATGGTCATCAATAATTCCCAGGTAACCCAAGATTTTTTAGTGACGCCGAGCAGCTCATGGCCCCTCGTTCTCGGATTGGATTTCCTTGCGACCCATGACTGTATCATCTACGCCCACGACCGACGTTTAACCTTAGCCTCTAACACCACTTCGACTTCCCAAACAACCTCTTCAGACGACACCGACCTCATATATAATGCAGTTCTGTCAGCAGTCACTATAAACCCCACACCGTTGGCTGACATCCTCCCGTCCGCCCTCTCGGTAGGCACCGTAGCCCAGTCCGAGTTGAGGAACCTCCTCACCTCCTTTTCCGACCTCTTTACGTGGTCCATGGACACTATCGGCCGTACACACCTGGTACAGCACACAATATACACCGGCGAAGCCAAACCAATCTGGCAACCCCCACGACGAATTCCAGTACGGTACCGCGACGAGGTTGACAAAATGCTGGATGAGTTGTTAGAAGCTAAAATCATCCAACCCTCCTCGTCCCCTTGGGCATCCCCCATAGCTTTAGTTCCCAAGAAGGACGGTTCCCTATGTCTATGCATAGACTATTGTCGCCTTAACGCCGTGACGATACGTGATTCATTTCCACTTCCCCGCTTAGACGATACCCTAGACGCGCTTGGTAATGCCGCCTGGTTTTCCACGCTTGACCTTAAATCCGGATACTGGCAAGTTGAGATCCACCCCGACGACCGCCATAAAACTGCTTTTACCGTACCCAAGGGCTATTTGAGTTTCAAACCCTACCCTTTGGACTCTGCAACGCCGACGCAACCTTTCAACGCCTAATGTACCATGTGCTACGACCGTTTATTCCATATAAGTGCCTCGTCTGTTTAGACGATATTATCGTTTTTGGGCGCTCCACGCAAGAACATAATGACAACCTACGGGAGGTACTGGAGGCCCTCCAGGACGCAGGCCTCACACTCAACCCGACCAAATGTCTCTTCCTGCGAGCTGAAGTAAACTTCCTGGGGCACATCATTACCCCTGGTTATATTTCCCCCCTACCCGATCGCGTGGAACGGGTACGTATCTGGCCGACGCCAACGAACCCAAACGAACTACGTAGCTTCCTAGGGCTAGTATCGTACTATCGCCGTTTAATACGCAACTGCGCCCACACTGCAAGCCCTCTCCACAAACACACCGAGAAGGGTAGAGAATTCATTCGGTCAGACGACTGCGTTCAAGCATTCAACGACTTACGAGCTGCTCTATGTTCGGCCCCCTTACTCGCCCTCCCGAATGTAGACAACGATTCATCCCCTTCATTTTAGACACGGACGCCAGTGGGTACTCCATCGGCGCAGTCCTGTCACAGGCTGATGCAGAAAATGTTGAGCACCCAATCTGTTTTGCCAGTAACACACTAACAAAACCACAGCGCCGGTACTGCACATTCCGCAGAGAACTACTAGCCATCATAGTATTCATCCGCCAGTTCAAACATCTACTAATTGGGAAACGTTTTATAATACGAACAGACCACCGAGTGTTACAGTGGTTGAGCTCATTCAAAGACCCCATGGACCAACTAGCACGCTGGCAAGAATTCCTGCTGGATTTTGATTTCGACTGCCAGTTCCGTCCAGGGCACAAGCACGGCAACGCAGATGCGCTGTCGCGTTTACCGCAAAGCGACGGCCTTATGACAGACTCACGACCACGAGCATTAATGCCATCACCGCATCGGAACCCATAAGACATACCTGGTCCACAAGCCAGAGCAGCGACCCAGACACAGAAACCATCTATCGCCATCTAACCAGAGGTCTACCCAAACCGACCGAACGAGACATGCAAGGCACGAGTCTGAGGGCACATTTGCTACTGCACCAATGGCCGTACTTAACCGTACAAAACGACATTATGTTCCTTCGCGATCCCTCTTCTCATCACCTACGCCCCGTCGTTCCTGGTTGCTTGATCGAGCCTGTATTAAACGACCTGCGGTCATCGTCACACCGAACAGGCTACACGTAACCGTTTCTGGTGGCCACAGTTACGTTCATCAACACACCTTTTCTGCCAATCTTGCCCAACATGTGCCACCTTTAAATCACCCACCCCATCCTTTTGCGCCCCATTACAACCCATGAACACCGGTTTTCCTGGCGAGCGCGTCGGCCTAGACATAATAGGACCCCTACCAATTTCAGTCCGCGGACACGAATACACACTTGTTATGATAGACTATTTTACAAAGTGGACAGAAGCCATACCACTCCTCCGTCAAGACGCTGCGTCCGTGGCAAACGCCATTAACCGCACATGGATCAGTCGCTGGGGCATGCCTCTCTCGTTTCATTCGGACTGTGGAAGTAATTTCGAGTCTCAGCTGATGCGGGAAGTCTGCAAAATGTTAGACATATGGAAGACACGCACAACTCCCTATCATCCGGAAGGCAATGGTCTCGTAGAACGAACCAACCGCACGATCCACAACATCCTGCTCGCGTTTACTAAGGACGGCCACCAAAACGACTGGGATATCCAACTACCATTTTGCCTCCTGGCGTACCACGGAACAATCCACTCGTCCACTGGATTCACACCCCATTATCTATGGACAGGCCGTGACCTCCGCCTCCACAGCGACCTCCGCTACCCTTTACAGTCCCCAGACCCAACCACACCCCAAACATTCGCTACGAAACTCCGTATAGTCATACAATCCGCACACAACGCCGCACGCGTCACTCTAGGAAACGCCTCACTTCATCAAAAACAGCACTTCGACCGCCACACTTCCAGAGCCGCATTCCAAATCGGTGACCTCGTAATGCATTACCATCCCATACAACCACGCGGTACTTCGGCGAAATTCCACCACCCTTGGCGTGGACCATATGCTGTGATCGACGTCCTAGCCCCAACCAGCTTTCTCCTACGAGACGCCCTACGCGCCGAACCACCCCCTTTCACAGCCCATTTCTCTAAGCTGAAACCCTACCGCGGCCGCCTCCCCGTCTGCACCGCCGACTCTCTGCCCATCCTCCCCGCAGGACAAGTACCACCAGTAGCCATAGAAGTCACTATTCCCTACATTGCTGACCCCCCCAGCACTGAGGACAGTGCTGCACCTTAGAGGGGGGCTGTGTAACGGACCTAAACCCGAACCATCCGTTATTTGTTTTAATAAGGTTGTTGTCCCGCTTTTTATAGACGGAGGATAACACACACGTGTATCGAAGACCAAATTCACCGCCGCCCTTCCGATAAGTCCTCCTCCGCCGTTATAACATTCGCCATTCTCTTTATCTCATAACATAGACTTGTACTTCGTTATTCCCTTGTACCGTATTATATCATTGTTGTACTGATAACTTAATCATCATTTTGACATTGCCTTTATCGCATAAACATTATCTACTCGAAGACCATATACTATACTATATTGTTCACCTTCTCCTCGCCGATATCACATCGGATAATGAACTCTTTAGATGACGCAACGCCAAGTGTTACTGTTGAGAAGTACAGCGAAGATTCCTATCCAGAGCCCGATTATCCAATCCCTTCCGTATCGTCGAACCGGCTGGACGCTACATGCCGAAAAATTAGACTTAGTTGACTGATTGCTAAAAATGTGAAAATAGATTAGGAGCAAGAAGAGTTCAACGGTAAGAAACTTTCAATGCAGTCATACAGTCTTCATATTTGTATTATATCTCATAGTGTTGATTATGTTTGATCTAGCTGTATGAAACAGCTAGTACCATTCGTTTCATAAAGCTATATCAAACCTAGACGTGCGGCTCATTGCGCATTCGAATAACATAGAGCATAAATGATGTTAAAAACGGAAAATAACATACTACTAACAGACAGAGATAAAAAATAATACGTTGTGCAAGTTAGTTTTAAAGCAACTTGTTTACTTATCATAAAATTATACATAAAAATAAAGACGCTATCCAAAAACATTTTAAAATGTAAAGTTATCATAATTTTTTAAAATAGTTTTAACAATAGAAAAACATTTCTTTTTAGATAATGGATATATAAATCATTAAATTGAGAGCCCTTCTGCATAGCTAGAAGACAGGTATTTATGAGTCTTGTAGGTCACTAACCACCACTTATAGCTTGCCCATAACCAGAGGGTGTACCACATAACCAGATGATAAGATTCTTAATCTCTGTGTGCATTGCAGGTCATCGTAGGTGGTTTATAAAAGGACATGAAATAACTAATCGTGGGAAATTCTGGCCTGAGTATCCGGTTCTAGTGAAATGGCCATCACCGTACGTTTGGTTTTTCAGCTTGACTTCAAGGTGCAGATAAGGTAGCTTATCGGAAGAACTCAGGATTGAAGAAGCTATCGCCAACAGTAACTGCCGCGTCAGAGCCCTTTCGGCCCGAATTCTATGTTGAAGAACTGAGTTGAAAAATGCCCTATCTTATTCAAAAATAGATGTGTGCTATTATTTAACATATATTGTTTGATTTTTATTTTAAATCATCGTATGGTTCGACTATTTCTAATAGAATTTGGCAGGGCATTCCATATTTTCGCGTATCTTATGGAATAGAAGTTGGATCGTTGGGCTTTTTTGAATTTCGGAATTTTTATAATATTTTCTGAATTTCTAGTCTCGGGGGCCGTTTTGATTTGTTATTATATTCATTCCGAGAATATCTTGGTCGTGTGTGATTTTGAATAGAAAAGTGAGACCATTTTTGAGTCTTCTGATCCAGACGGCTTGAAGACCATATCTATCGTATAGTTCCATGTATGAGCCTTGAAAGGCATCACATTTGGATAAGGATCTGGTAAAGCATCTTTGAATGGCTTCTAGTTTCTTTCGGCCATCTGATGGCATAATGCCAAAAAACTTGAGCAGTAATCCAAGAGAGGTAAAACGTACATTTTATATAGTCTTGTCTTTAGGGCAGGGAGGAGAAATTTTTACAAATGAATCCGCATAGTCTAGTGGCTTTTGGTGATATTTGTTTAACGTGGGGAGATAAATCAAGAGTATTTGTATAGCTAAGACCTACGTCTTTTATTGATGTTGTCTCGGTTATTTCCTGATTATTGAATAATATGGGAGGAAGTTTTTGTGAACCAAAGATCAGGAGATGAAATTTAATTGGAGAGAATGGCATTTGCCGTAGAGTACTCCATTCGCTTAGTTTTTTTAAGATCATTTTCAATCGTTCTATGCATACTGGCTACTGTATGCTGGTTATATGCATATGCAAGTTTTAAGTCGTCCGCATATAAAAATGTTTTAGCTGACGTTGATATAGAGGATAAGTCGTGAATGTATATAAGAAATAGGAGGGGACCTAGGATAGTCCCCTGAAGTACTCCACTACTAATATGAGATCGTTCTGAGACTACGTTTCAAATTTGTACTACCTGATATCGGTTTTGAAGGTAAGATTTTAGAAAGTCAAGAAGGGGAGACCCAATCCCATGACTTTTCAGCTTCACTAGAAGCCTTTGATGGGGTACTTTATCGAACGCTATTTTTAGGTCAAAGTATATCGTAGCTACCGTGTTTCCGTCATCTCTGTTACTTGAAACGAATTCAAGGAAGGGGAGATGGCAGGACTGGCATGACTTTTTAGGTAAGAAAGCGTATTGAGAGGAAGGTATGAGGTTAGCGTTTGTTAGATAGTTTAGCATTTGTTTGGAAATTATTTTTTCTAGTATTTTTGCTATTACTGCTGTTCGGTGAACACCACGATAGCTTGGTGTATCAGATCGGTTCCCGTTTTTAAAGATTGGTGTAATGCTTGAATATTTCCATATTTCTGGATACATACTATTCGATTGGAGTAAGGAGAATAGACTTGACAGTAGTATTGGAGCATATATCATATGCTTCAGTATGCAAGGTGGGATTTTATCAGTCCCATAAGAGGTGGAATTAGAAAGTTGTCTGATAGCTTTTTTGACGGTTTCTTCGCTAAAACAGATCTCATTGAAGGTAAATGTTGTCATTTCTGTTGGGTGGGGTATCGGCTCCTCCTCAACTGAATAGTTGGCTGAGAAGTACTTTTTGAATAAATTTGCTATTTGGTTATCATCCGTTATTACTTGTCCTGCGTCATCAATCATGAGTTGGGGACCTGGTTTTCGATTAGTGTTCATTTGCTTCCGAAAGATCTGGGCTGTATTTTTTTCGGAGGACTCTATTGCCCGGCGTTCCACTGCTATGTTTTTATTTGCTTCCATTTTTTCAACTAGATCATGAATTTCCCTAATTCGTCTGAGTGTGGGTAAATAACTAACTGAGGGATCATGAAGTTGTTTTTTAAAATTTTTTTGTCTCTTAGAAAGGAAGTTAGGAATTTGTGACTTATATGGGGATTTTTCATCTATTAAGGTATCTCGAATTATAAAAAGAGTAGAGTATAAAAGGTTAACAGCTTTCGTCGCGGATGTCGTTAGAAGATATGAACTCCAGTCTAGTGACCTTACATATTTGTTCATATAGTCAATGTGGAGTTTTTTTGGATTTATGTTAATGTAACTAGAATCTGATGTTACATTTATGTTTAGAGGGAGTTTTTTTTACTGCTTCTTTTCGAGTTCACCGTATATGCCAACGATTGTTGACTTTTGTTTTAAAAATGGCAAATCTTTTTGAATCGGATATGTTTACCATACTACTCATTTCTGCTGTTCATATGGATGCTCACATAGTGCAGCAATTATCCACTTTGTATTTATTTAAACCATGGTACTAAGTTTGTAATGATGGGGCCCTCTGGGCCTAAAATATACAATTTATTTATTTATTTATTGTTATTATTGCCTTATGATCACTTTCAAAGGTTATGCTGTCGTAATGCGTATATATGGGCCAGCTATAATTTGTGAGAATAATATCTAGTATGTTGTTTCCTCGGGTCAGTTAATTGATTATTTGTGTCCAGTTATGGAAGAAAATTGATGAAAGCAGTTCATCGTGTCTGGTGGGGGCTGATAGTTTAGCCCAGTTTATTTCAGGACGGTTTAGATCGCCTGCAATTATCTTATATTCAAATTGAATATTTGATATGGTATCGTAGACAACACGGTCGAAACGAAGAGGGGAAGTAGAGGTCACGAGATTATCACTGAGATGCGACCTTGCTGACTGCATTGTCCAACAAAAAAGAGGCGAAATCATCACAACCCACCACGATCATCAGCAGATCCCGGAGACCATCGTCAGGGTTGCAAAATCGGAGGAAAGTATCAAGGTTGTCAAGAGTTATCGATGCTAGTTAAAAAAGGAGGGGACGAAGAAATGAACGTGCAGATTGACTCTACAGAGAATGATGGAAACATTTTAAGAAACCAAGGGAACTGCCTCAAATACCAGGAGAACCCTTTCGAAATCCATATGAAAGCATATTTGGAAGCAAAAACTAAGAACGGTTAGTGGTTGAGCTAAAGGGTGGTGAAATGATAATGTTGGTATTATGAGTGGCATAGGGTCGATCTACTGGAGTGAGGTCATTTATTTGTGCGAGATTTGAACGAGATTTAACGCGAAACAGGAAGCAGAGACCGGCTTCGAGTCTTCTAATTCACATAAATTAAATGTTGGCTAACTGGCATCTACCCGTATAAGAGATACTGGATCCAGAAAGAGAAAATAGTAATTGAGTAAAAACCCTCTGAACGTTTTAAATTTTACTGCAGTCAGAGGCGTTCATCAGCCCAAATAAGGCAGCAGTATTCTGGGATAAAAGGAAAAAACATGCGGATTTCCGGGTGGAATAAATTACGTGAGGTAAAACCACATATCAGTGCAGCCTTTGCAGAAATTTGATCTGCATGAGGCGATAATGCTAGCTTATTCGTGCAACTTAGACCTAAGTCCCTTGTGGTTGATCGTTCTTAAAGTGTACAATTGTAAATAATAGGCGTCCAGGAAGCTTGGCGGGGCCAAAACACATGAAACTACTCTTGGATGGAGAAAATTCAATCTGCCAACTAGAGCTCCAACGTGAGAGCAACAGTAGATCAATCTTGATTTTATCAACGCAACTATTGGCCGTGTCTTTAGAAAAAAAGAATAAATGAACTTGAAATCATCAGCGTAAACGAAATTTTGTGAAGTTGTGAGTAAAGTTGAAATTTCGTTTATGTATAGAATGAAGGGAAGGGGACCTAGAACCCTGCCTTGAAAAACGCCACTCGTTATTGACTGAGGCTTTGAGTAGCTTTTACCTACTAAGACCTTCTGGCTGTGGTTAGACAAGTAGGAACCAATGAAGTCAAGAAGAGGAGGCCAGATGAGGCTTCCAGTTTCACCAGAAGACGTTTGTGCAGTACCTTGGCAAAGGCTTTGCTCAGGTCAAAGTAGATAACAACCACTGACTGCTGCTCGTTACGAAGGGAAGTGACGAGGTTAAGAAAAGTTAAGTGACACACTTCGCATGATCTTCCAGGTAGAAAACCATATTACGAGTCGCCTAAGAGCTTATTTTCCAGGCAAAAGTTGAGAATTTGATTAAAAACAATTTTTTCAAGAAGTTTTGCTAGAGCCGGGGTTTTGTGAACGCCTCGATAATTATTTACGTCCGAACCAGATCTCGACTTTAAGACAGGAAGAATAATAGATGTCTACCATGAGTCAGGAAAGAATCCGTTTAAAAGATAAACTGAGAATATATGACTAAGCAATCGAGGAAAGCTCAGCACTCTCTTAATCACTGAGTTTAGAATATCGTCAGTCCCCGAAGAGTGTGCGTTTTTTAGACGAATTATTTGCTTACAAATTAGTTCTAAGGGAAAATCAATGGTGCTGATAACATTTAATGAGGATGTCTGAAACGTTGGAACCGGTTCCGATTCCATCGTAAGTTTATTTTCAAAGAACGCACTAAACAATTCTGCCTTGTCAGAGTCTTCGAGAACGAAGTTCTTAGCTTCATTAAGTAATGGAAGAATTTCATTATCTCGTTTAGAGGAGCACCGACGGCGGAACAGTTGAGCAACAGTTTTTGTGGAGTTTGGCGCACTGAGTGCGCAAGATTCCCTCTGTCTGTCACGTGAAAGACGAATCTT
This sequence comes from Schistocephalus solidus, assembly GCA_017591395.1. Lineage (NCBI taxonomy): Eukaryota > Metazoa > Platyhelminthes > Cestoda > Diphyllobothriidea > Diphyllobothriidae > Schistocephalus > Schistocephalus solidus. Next base: position 62,438 of record WEDG01005317.1, read on the forward strand.
AGAGGCTAATTCAAAAATCTCTGCGATCCTTGGATGCACAGATAACGAACTAGTATATTGATCTTTTAACTACTTCCTCAATTTTTTATTGTTGACATAAGAAAGTGAGGAACGGTGGATTCCGGAGCATAGGGCTTGACAATTTTGGTTGGCAGAAATTCTAGGATGCTATTTGAAACGACTTACATGAAGTCACAAAGACTTGCTGTGTCGTTCAAGGCAAGGATCTTTGGCTCTTAACCATTTTCTTGTCTCCTCTTGGCCTTTTTGAGACTGTTTTGAGCTCGAACTGTCCCAAATCTCAGGCTTGTATAGCGTCCTTAAAGTGTGGCCTCACAAATGTACCAAAAATTTCGGGGAAGAGATCGTCAGCAAAATCCAGCAAGGCTCTCCTGATGGTGTGCAACATGGACCTTGCTCTATTTGCCACTCTCGACGGAGGAGAAGAATGGTTTTTAGGAATTTGTAATCAGCACATTGAGGTCCGTTAGGAAAAGAGCCTTACATGTTTGTGGATCCAACCGGGTTGCCTATTTAGGGGATAATTCAGTGAAACTCAGTAAGACTTTTGGAACATTCACTAGGCCGCATTTGGAATATGCTATGCAAGCCTGGAAACCCTGGACAGTTCAAGATCAGAACTGCCTCGAAAGAGTACAGAGGAAAGCCACCAAAATGGTTAGAAGTCAAAGCTCCTTGCTAAATCCAACCCGCCTAATGAATCTTAATCTGTTCCCTTTGAGTTATAGGCAAATGCGTGGTGATCTCCTGCAGACATTCCGCATTGTGAAGGGATTGGATTGTTGCCTGGAATTCTTGGACCTCTTTGAATTTGCCGCCACGACCCATCTCCGAGGTCACCCATTGAAACTGCGTGTCCAGCAGGCAAGACTGGATGTGCGCAAGTTCTCCTTCTCTGTCAGAGTGGTTAAACCATGGAATGCCCTCCCTGAAGACGTTGTGATGTCACTATCGCTGGAAAGCTTTAAAAGGAACCTTGACAATTTTATGTTCCAAAATGAGCCTGAGCGATGAGGAATTTATCTTAAACCTCGAGAGTCGTGCACCACTTGTCATATTTTATGACCGCCTTTTGTACCTTTGCAACCCACACGGTTTCTCTGTGAGCCGCACTTAATTTTACGTTACGAATAGGGTACTCAAAGGCCCATACCTATATCCCTCAATAAATTGAATTGAATTGAATCGAATATATAAGGAAGATAAGCAGAGCCTTTGAAAACAATATTTACAGTTGGACAATCGCAAAATATGCGTCCGTTGCATAGTGAGATGGGTACATTATATTAGTAATTGATGTCAAATAAGTAGAATTTAATCATATCATCTAATTTAATCACATAATTTAATCATATCTTATTTTAAATGTCCCAATGCTTATAGCAAGAACAACCGAATTAGCTAGTTGTTTCCATTTTTTAATAGCCCAGCTGGAAAGTAAGTTGGCCCACGCTGCAAGTTTGGCGAAGTTTGCATGTATTTATGTATGTATGAAAGCCCTTTAACGGGCAACGTGGTAGATGTGCTGGACCACATCAGGGTACGGCAGGCATTATTTCGGTTGAGCTCCCATATAAAATGCCGCACATGGGGCGTGCCCGTAATGGGCACGCGTAGGTGCTGGCTCATGCCGTACCACCCACATTTGCCATTTATGTCTCATCGCGGTTTATGATTAATCTGCGCCCGACCCCACATCCGGTCTTCTTGACCATGTCTTGACACCGGTCACAGACATTAAAGGGAATAGAGAGTGAGATAGATGCCATGCTAGCCTTCTATCACTTGAAACTAATTTGCACAAAAGTTACAGCCCCTGTAGCACCCTCCTGTGGAGGCTTCGGTGGACATCATCGGATTACGAAGGTCGACCTCTCGTATGTATGTATGCATGTATGTGGGGTGTAGTGTACAAGGTAGGGGTAGCACCACACAGATAGCATTTGGTCGCTCAATTTGTCTCGTACAGGTGGTGAATGCTCCTGTGGCCGCCTCTAACTGGTACCCAACTCTTACATGTGCCTCCTCGAAGTTGGGTTCTTCCCAGCGGCCACATTCCGGGTAACCGTCACGACCGGCGCGCTAAACCAGGTGAGGGTCTCCGGTGTTGTGTGTGCCTCCACACCCTGTATGTCTGACCCCCGAACTTCCCAACTCCCCCCCTCTCAAAAATTTATACGGTGGGGATGATAGCAGCACCATAGACGGCCCAGGCTAACTCGGGTCGTTCTCCCACTAAAACAAAACCGTGAACCATAGTGGAGTTCGGCAGCCGTCTGGGATGTCCGAGCAGCCCTATTTAGGGACAGCACTGCTTGCCTACTCGCGGAGGAAGCGGCTAGAAAAGGTGCCCTAAACAAATGCTGGTTATCACGTCTTCTGCAGCCGGCCGCGGCTCGCAGATAGCAAAATACGCGATCGTAAAACGCAAACAAACAACAATACCCCCATCACCATCCCCTCACCATACCCATTTGGCTGCTCGGGTGAGTCCACTCACACTAGCAGCCTGGAATGTTCGTTCCCTTTTAGACAATCCTAGGAGCAACCGGCCGGAACGGTGGATGGCGCTTGTCGCACGGGAACTGGCGCACTACAAGCTGGACATTGCTGCTCTCAGTGAGACCCGATTCTCTGAGCAGGGTTAGCTGGAGGAGGTGGGTGCCGGCTACACTTCCTTCTGGAGTGGCCGGCCAAATGCAGAGCGACGCGATGCTAGTGTTGCCTTTGCCATCCGGAACGACATCGTGGGACGTCTGCCCTGTCTGCCGCAGGGTTTAAATGATCGCCTGATGAACCTCCACCTGCCTCTTCGTGGAGACCAGTTTACCACCATCATCAGCGCCTACGTTCCCCCAATGACGAGCTCTGATACGGCGAAGGAGAAATTCTACGATGACCTGCACGCTCTGATGGCGACTGTGCCGAAGGTGGACAAGTTAATTGTCTTTGGTGACTTCAACGCCCGCGTCGGGACGGACCACGCTGCCTGGCAGGGAGTGCTGGGTCCCCACGTCTCGGTAGCTGTAACGATAACGGCCTCCTTCTTCTGCGCAGGTGTGCGGAACACCGTCTCCTGCTGACCAACACCTTCTTCCGCCTTCCGACGCGGAAGAAGTCCACGTGGATGCACCCTCGGTCGCGACGCTGGCATCTGCTGGACTATGTTCTCGTCCGGAGGCGAGATCGACAGGACGTGCTGGTAACCAAGGCGATCCACGATGCCGATGGTTGGACAGATCACCGCCTTGTCATCTCCCAGATGAGGCTCCGACTGCAACCCCAACATAGGCCCCAAGGTAAGTGGCCGCCAGGTAAGTTAAATAATCTTTTATTAAATTTGTCTGCTCAATGTTTTGATTTCAGCAACCAAATAACCGATAAACTGGAGGACCTGCATGCTCCAGCTGATAATGCTGACGTAAAGACACGATGGTGTCAACTGTGAAATGACATCCAGTCCACCGCCCTCGAAATCATAAAACGCGCACGCCGTCAACACAAGGACTGTTTTGACGAAAATGACGCTGACATCAGCAACTTACTCGCGGAGAAGAATGGACTACACAAAGCCTACATGGACCTTCGGACTGACGCCACCACAGCAGCATTTTTCAGATGCCAGCGCCTTGTACAGCAACGGCTGCAGGCGATGCAGAATGCCTAAAGAATCCGAAAGGCTGAGGAAATCTGGGGTATGCGGACCGCAATGAAATGAAAAACGTCTTCAAAGCCATCAAGGCCATATACGGCCCGTCTATCAAGGGGACCGTACCACTGCTCAGCTCTAACGGCACAACACTGCAGACAGAGAAATCGCAAATTCTAAATCGCTGGATCGAGCAATTCAGAAGTGTCCCTAATTGCTCATCAGCCATCTCCGATCCTGCCATTGACCGGCTCCCTCAAGTGGACACGAACAATGACCTGGATCTGCCGCCTTTCCTACCAGAAACCCTCCGGGCCGTGCAGCAGATTTCCAGTGGTAAAGTACCGAGATCCGACGCAATCCCACCAGAAGTCTACAAGCACGGTGGGCCCCGGCTGATGGCAGAACTCACAATGCTCTTCCAGGAGACGTGGCGCCAAGGAAAAGTTCCTCAGGACTTCAAAGACGCGACCATCGTCCATCTCTACAAACGGAAGGGTAACCGGCTACACTGTGATAAGCACAGAGGCATCTCGCGCTCAACATCGCCGGGAAGATCTTCGCCCATATCCTTCTCAATTGTCTGAACGGTCACATAGAGCAGGGCCTGCTCCTGGAAAGCCAATGTGGCTTCCGCCGACACCGCTGAACAACCGATATGATCTTTGCCACCCACCAGCTACAAAAGGAGTGCCAGGATGTGCGAACTCACCTATACACTACCTTCGTGGATCTAACGAAAGCCTTTGACACGGTGAATCGCGACGGACTGTGGAAAGTCGTGCAGACATTTGACTGTCCTGAGCGGTTCACGCACATGGTGCGTCAGCTTCATGACGGGATGATGGCGCGCGTCACTGAAAACGGGACGGTATCCAAAGTATTCGCAGTGAACAACGGAGTGAAGCAGGGCTGCTTCTGCCCCCCACCCTCTTCAGTCTCATGTTCTCGGCTATGCTGATGGACGCCTACCGTTATGAGCAGCCTGGGATCCGCATCGCCTACAAAATTGACGTTTACCTTCTCAACAGTCGGCGTATGCAGGCCACAACGCGCGTGTCTACTGGTACAGTCCATGATTTTCTCTTCGCGGATGACTGCGCTCTTAACACTGTGACGGAGGAGGACATGCAAAGGAGCATGGATCCTTCGCCGCTGGCTGCATCAACTGTGGATTAACAATCAGTACAGCCAAAACGGTTGTTATGCACCAGCCGCCACCCAGTGCGGAATACAATGCTCCTCGAATCAATGTCAACGTTGCTCAACTCAAAAACGTGGAAAACTTCGCTTATCTAGGAAGCACGCTGTCGCGCAACACGAGAATCGATGACAAGGTTGCCAAACAGACCTCCAAAGCAAGTCAGGCCTTCGGCCGGCTTCGGGCCTCTGTGTGCAATCGCCACGGTATTCACATGAACACCAAACTGAAGATGTACAATGCTGTTGTCTTGACGACACTCCTCCACGGAGCAGAAACGTAGACCACCTACTCGAACCAAGCCAGGAAGCTGAATCACTTTCATCTCAGCTGCCTCCGCAGAATATTGAAGCTGAGATGGCAAGACAGGATCCCGGCCACGGAAGTCCTGGAGTGGACCGGAATTCTCAGCATCTTTGCCATGCTGAGGCAAGTTCAACTGCGATGGAGCGGCCACCTGGTGAGAATGGACGACGAGCGACTACCTAAACGACTTTTCTATGTACATGTCGCTACGAGTTCTCGCCGGCCGGGACACTTTGAAGAAATCGCTGAAGCAACTGCACATCAACCCGGCTACCTGGGACGCCCTCGCTCAGGAAAGACCGGCATGGAGAAGATCCGTGAAGACTCGTTCAGCAATCTATGAGGCCAACCGGCTCACCGCCGCCAAGGCCAAAAGAGCGGCACGAACGTCACCAGCGCACCGGACCAACATCGTCGATGCCCAGGCCCTGCCAACATGCCCACACTGTCAACGCATCTTCCGCGCGAGAATCGGCCTGGTTGGACATCTTCGGACGCAATGCACCAACAATCCGACAATTCCAATTTCTACTTCAAATTCTTCCAACCATCTTTCAGGCTCCCCACCCTCACTCCTAGCATCAATTCCATTACTCCCACCATAAAAGAGACCACATCCCTCTACTCATCGCCTGTTACCCCAACACCGCAACCACCACTGCCTTCGCCTTCACTACCACCACCACCATCAGCAATGAGGAATCTCTTCTAAACTGTTCTCAATGCGACCGCACATTCACCTCACGCAACAGCCTGGTCACCCGCGAATCAATCGCACGGAGGCTGGTGAACCAGTGCCTGGGGCTCCGACAGACAGTCAACGCGCCCGCCTTCACTGCCCTCAATACTCCTTCACATATACACACCGCATGGGCCTATTAAAACACATGGACCTCCACGAAAATCTGCGGTAAACCACCGGAGGCTAAGCTACATCATCGCACACTACCTACACCAATACATTGACAAAACCCTCACAATCACCATTTACCAGATTATATCACGGTTTCCTAGAAACCGTGGCTGGGAAGGCTGCCAATCTGACGCTTCCACCAGACAACGCCTTTGGCTCAGTGTATGTGCTCTGTGTGTCGAGTGGCTGACTAGTGGACTGGAAGTCAGACGGCGATGGCTTCTCCATATCCCCTGAGTAAGTAAATCCTGATGTGTGCGTAATGGGGGTCAGATCGTGCTGTGGCACTCGAAGAAGGGTACGCCTAACCGTCAGCCCATGCGCCCACTCCCACATCAGACAACTCACGTGCTCGGATGGTGGTCTGGTTGTGGGGGTGGGTGAGAGAGTGAGGTCAACAGCTCAGCGCATTTTCCTCATTATAAACAATCTGACGCGCTTGAAACTATTACGGTGCGCAAAAAGCCGTGGCTTGGAAGGTTGCCAACTGACGGGATAACTCGGACCGCGTGGTCAGCCCAATGTGTGTTTTGTGTATATTTGTATATTTTGAAGGGTTACAGGCATTGCCCTTGATGAATTTATTAATATAAAACTATAATTCCATGTTTACAGTCAATATAAAAATGGTGTACATTTTAAAATGTTTGATTCAAAGCATAACATAACTTCAAATGCGTGTTCAAATCTATAGGCGAAACATTTTGGAAGAAATCTTCAGATTTCAGCAGACAAGCATGTCTGTGGATAATGTGGGAAGTCCATAGCTGGTCACATCTCCTTTGTTTATAGGATAGGGGAAAAAGTTAAGCCTGATCAGTCTTTTTGGCTATGACAGGGTCCGAAGACTATCCATCAGTTTTTTTACCCGTCTTTGCACCTGCGCGAAGGAAATACTGTATTTTTTATCGGATAAATCCATGCTAGCATTCTATTTTCCAAATGTTATCTTAAGAACGTGCTGAAAATGCGCTAAAACAGTTCGGGAGAAAAGACTATGAAAACACGCCTGATACAGTGCATGATGCTCGTCACCTTTTTTACGGTTCTTTTAGAGTGGTTGGAGGGCATTCGGTTTGAAGCTGTCCAGATACCTAGATATTCATGCGTGTCCACTGCGTTTAGCGGAATTTCATTCAGACAGTACTGATGTATGGATAAAAGTCTTTTCCCAGATTCCAAGCGTTAGACTATATGTTTCGGTATAGTAAATGTCAGAAGTCAATTGCTGGACCAGACAGCCAATTTATCAAGATTTTATGTAGGTTCTGCACGCCATTAACAGAGCTAATAGTTTTCCGGATTTTAATATCCTTTTCGAACATGTTAGCATCACAGTCAATATTATCAATGCAGTCATTTATATAAATGAGGACGTAAGACTGAACCCTGTGTAACACCACATTCTACTGGTTTCCACTTGGATTATGTGGTGCCAACAAGTTCTATTTAGCAGTCTGCACGAGAGGAAACTTATGATTCAGTTAAAAACGTTACCTCGGAAAACATAATGCCAAATCTTATGGAGCAGTCACTGATGAGGTACGCTATCAAACACCTTATTGAAGTCAATGAAACTGTAATCCACTGGACGGTCCTGGCCTATGGCTTTTGTGCATATTTCCTGCGAGTAAAGACCATTCGTAAGACATGAGTGACCAGGGTGAAAGCCGTGCTGGACAGCACATAATATGTTCTTCTGCTCCAGATACGTCATAAGCTAACTCTTAATTAGCTGTTCCATGACCTTTCACAAAATGCAGGTTAAACTAACGGGATGGTAATTTTCCGACTGCAGCTTGGAGCCTCCTTTTTGGATCGGGGAGATAAGGACAGTTTTCCATTCCTGTGGTAGTTTGCACTCTTCGACACTGGACCCCACAGTACATTAGCCAGTTCTCGCAGGGCATGTTGAGGAATTCTAGCTGGACCGGGTGACTTTACAGGCTTCAGGTGGAGTAATTCTGTCCTTATCAATGTCAGCGAGAAGTAAAGGTTATTTTCGAAATGTAAACCTTTCCGAATTTTGCAGTTGCCTTGGGAAGGGGAGCGGAGAAGCATTTGTTTCCTGAGTGAATATTGACTGAAAGAAGCTCAGAACAGATTAAGGTCACGTTCCGTTTTTTCCTTTACAATCGGAGTAGTTGATGCACGAAGCCTGTTTTTACAATATTTCCCTTTTCGGTCAATATGCCTGTTGTGGTAACTTGGTGATATGGTTTGTTGATGGTATTTCGGCATCAGGTCCACAGAGCATGCCTGCACAAATTATAACAGTAGCAATTTAAGTAATCACTTTTAGTTAATTTATTGAAGGAATTAGGCTTTCCCCCTCGACCTCCCCATTCACATTCACAAATTGCAATTGAATAAACGTTTACAATAATAAATCTAATAAATGTCAATGTAGGGTCATAGATATGTGTGGGCCAAGTGCAAGCTGCAGCTACTGACACAACATTAATTATATGTACAATAGTTTCTCAGCAAAGAAGTATATAGTTTGCATTTAAGTGTCTCAAAAGTTTCTGAAAAGACCACCTCATCAGGGAGTCCGGTCCATGCTCCAACGACCCTATGCGAAAAGTCGTTCTGCCTGACGTTCGTATGGACCAACTTCCTTTGCAGTTTAAAGGGATGGCCCCGCAGATGCTCCGTTCAAGCGAATTCGAAGAAGTCAGCAAATTCTAAGGCACAATCGTGGCCTCTGACAATGTGGTAGGTTTGGATGAGTTCACCGCTTAGTTGCTCGTAAGTGAAAGGAAACAAATCAAGTTCAGCCAGTTCAGTGTCGTAAAGCAGATGACTAAGATTCTTTACTAGCTCCACAGCCCTCGCCTGCATTCGTTCCAGTTGGAGATAATCCTTTTTTAAACTTCGGACGCCAGGCTAGGACGGCAAACGCCAAGTGAAATCGAACAAATGTCCCGTAGGTTTTTATGAATAGTTTTTTATTAATCTAAAAAAAATCTTCGTCTGAGCGCAAATAAGACTTGTTTAGCGCGTTTAGCTGCCTTTAGACACTTTGAATACAGTTTGAATGAGGATTTTATTATAATACCGAGGTCATTCTGCTCCTCATCATTTGAAAGTGGCCCATCGAGAAGGTATTGGCAGGAATCCTCCTCCGCACTGGTCATACTGGTACGGAGTCTTAGGACCACACTTAAAACTTAAGAGCCAACGAGCAGACCAGCTGCTAAGACGGTTGAGGCTCTCTTGAATTACGTGCCTCTCGGCATCAGATCTGATCGCTCTCCACAATTTAACATCGCCTGAAAACATGACGGCGCTGCATCCCAGGTCGTCGACCCAGTCGTTGATGTAGACTAGGAAGATAAACGACCCTAAGATGAAGCCATGGTGGATACGACTTAGAACAGGAGTAGGTGTTGCGTTTCAGGTATCAACACACACGGTTTTCAATCTCTCTGTAATAAAATCTGCGATGCAGGTCAGCAGCATTCCTCTCATTCTAATTTCAGATAATTTATAGATTAGAAGTTTGTGTGGTGCACATTTGAACACCTTGAACTCAGTGTAGAAGACGTCAATCCCACCATCTTCGTCCAGTGAGCGAGTCTCCTGCTTTGTCGAGAGCAATAAAATGGTAAAGATAAGGGTGATTCTGGCTTTTCCTATCCCTAGGGATGATACAGCTGAGGGACTACCGACAAAGACGAGGGCTAATGGGATGGTAATTTCTGGCTTGTTAACCGACGTCAGCCAACCGTACCCAACCCCAAGTGTTTACGGGACTAGAGGTTCCCACACGAGTTCAGTTCAGTTCGATTAAGTATATGAACTACAAGGTGGCTAAGAAAAACCATCGACACAAAAAATTCAAAATGGTGGTTTGCAGCATAGCTTGCGGAAAACAAGCATGGTACCGGCTAATTGAAACGATTATACATAAATAACTACCCAAATAGCTGTAGTAGTATAGGTACTTGTAATTGTAGGTTATCAAGCAGACGGTGAGTGAAAAGCTAGATGCATTAAGCATATACGATGAATTTGATGCAAAACATTCCGTTAAAACTGTACTGAAATATAGCAAGTAGTACAGTACCAACAAGAATTAGTTTCATCTGGGATAAGACTAAAAAGAGCAGGTGCGAGCATAGTGGGCAAGGCTATACCAATCCAGTTTCTTCTTCAAGACCTCAACGGAAGCAGACCTAACGACGTCAAGATGCAGAGCATTCCAAGATTCAACCACATGGTTGGAAAAGAATAAATTTATTGTTTTGCATATTGTATATTTTGAAGGGTTACAGGCATTGCCCTTGATGACCCTATTAATGTAAAGTTATCATTGCATGTGAACAGTCAATATAAAATGGTGTACATTTAAAAATGTTTGAGTCAAAGCATAACAACTTCAAATGCGTTTTCACAGCCACTGGCGAAACATTGTTGAAGAAAAGAAGAGCCCGAAAGATTTTAAAAGGCTGGTTTTAAGTAATCATGTTGTGAAAGTCGTCTTTTGTCAAATATAATGCCATAAAGCCTTCTTTTAAAATCAGTAATGCTGTCAGAGGTAACCGTCTCGCTTGGTAACGAGTTCCAAGGTCTTACCATTCGTTGGCTGAACCAAAACATTCTGAGGTTCAATCGCGTGCGTTTACTATTAACCTTGTAAGGATGACCACGCAGATGAGTTGTGCAAGCAAAGTCGAAGAAATCCTCCGATCTCAGGGAGGAATGATGGCCCCGGATAATCCGGAATGCCCAGAGCAGGCTACACCGTAAGTGCCTGTAGGAAAGAGGAAATAAGTCAAGCTTTTTCAATCTGTCTTGGTACGGTAAAGTCTTAAGACCGTCAACCATATTCGTTGCTCTCCGTTGCATCTGTTCGACGAGGTCAACATCTTTCTTCATCCATGGTATCCAGGCTGGTATTCCGTAATCTAAATGCGGTCTCACAAAGACGCCATAGACTTTTCCAAAGAGATCAGGGGGGAATATTTTAAACGCACGTCTGATCCAATGTAGTTTACATGTTGCCTTCTGGACTGCTTTATTACAGTGTTCTGAGGGCATCAAATTCGCAGTTGTCCACATGCCCAGATCTTTGTATATTCCTACCTCTTTTAATGCAGTGCCATTGATAAAGTACTGGTGTCTCAGAGATACTTTTCGACCGGCGCTTATGCGTAGGATCACGCACTTGGATACATTAAACTTAAGAAGCCACCTAGCGGATCAGGCACTTAGTTTGTTGATATTCGATTGTAAACCTTTTGCGTCATCAGTGCAGCTGACTTCAGTCCATATTTTAATGTCATCTGCAAACAGGACAGCTTCACAATCTAGGTCATTGAGACAGTCGTTCACGTAGATTAGGAAGAGTAGGGGGCCCAAAACAGAACCCTGTGGAACACCACTTTCTACTTTTGCCCATTCTGAGCTAGACTTTCCAACAACAACTCTCTGTACTCTGAACGACAAGAAACTCTTGATCCAATTGAAAACTTTTCCTTGAATTCCTACGTTCCAAATCTTCTGTAAAAGAAGCCCGTGTGGTACACTATCAAAGGCCTTTTTGAAGTCAAAAAATACAACATCTACTGCATGACCCTTATCTGTGGCCTTTGTCCGTTTCTCGTGCGACTGAAGGGCACCCGTGAGACAGGAACGTCCTGGACGGAAGCCGTGTTGGGCATCGCATAGGATTTGGTTTTTTTCCAGATAGCACATTAAATGCCTCTTGATAATGCACTCCATTATTTTACACGCTATGCAAGTTAAACTGACAGGGCGGTAATTTTCACAGTCGAGTCGTGAACCTCCTTTATAGATTGGGGCGATGAATGCGCACTTCCATTCTTCCGGGAGTTTGCTTTCTTGAAAGGACTTTTGGAATATGATGGACAGTGGTACACACAGTACATTAGCAAGTTCTCTAAGTGCTAATGCAGGAATTCTATCCGACCAAGGCGACTTGGCTGGCTTTATACGGAGTAATTCGGTTCTAACTACGGTCGGTGAAAAGTCTAGGTCTAGGTCCTCTGTTGTGAATGAGTAGGATGTGGAGGAGTAAGGGAAAGAAAGGGTACACATTGGTTGACAAACTGGTTGAATAGCAGCAAAATTATTAGGCTCTCTGGTGAAGACGGTATTATTTACAGCCTGGCCTCAGTCACACGTATTATGATTTGATAATCTCTCATGTTCATGGCTTTTACTTACTGAAGGAAATCTCCAGGTACGAGACAGCAGTCCTTACCACGCCCGAGACTGACTGTTTGTATATTGTATATTTTGAGGGCGACGGGCGTAACCCACGTTGACCCGATTTATCTACGATCGAAATTATAAATTCAATTATATACAGAAAACATAAAAAACAGTAAAAAATTTAAATCAAACGTGTAGTGGTACGATACCCATAGATTGAATTTTTTTAGAATTTATATTTGGTTAGCACCGGTAAGGCACTGTCTAAGCGAATGTATCAGCTCACCTCGTAGCTGCCTGTATCTCAAGGGAAAGAGATCAAGATTAGACAACCGTGTTTCGTAGGGTAAATAGCAATGTCCAGTCAAAAGTATGGTTGGACGCTTTTGAACCTTTTCCAGGATGCTGAGGTCCTTCTCTAAGGTTGGATAGCGAACTGCAACTGCGACCGCACTAAGGTTCAAAAGACTTTAACGAATCAAATCTTCATCAAAGGCAGAGTAAGCACGCTTGACAAAGTATAGAACAGACGTTGAAACTTCGCTACCCTTGAGAATTGCAGCAAGGCTTAAATAAAAGTTGTGATCCACATTCCAAAGTCCTGCCCGTCCACTTCTTGCAGTGGTATACCATTATTTTGGTTACAGAGCGATAGTAAGTTCAGCACTGGCTTATTCTTCTGCCAGTTGTGATCGGAAATATGAACTATGGTATAAAGCATTCATGGATCATATTACGAGATATACCCAACCTGTATAGATTCAAATAGAAAAGCACTAACGTACGTCATAGTATTACGCTATCCGGGTAATTTATGCATTCTTACCTACTCATTAGCACCCTCAATTATATCTGCTCAGGATTCTCTTTAGTGCTTAATCCACGTTTCAAACAGTGTGCGTACTTTTCAGAGTTGGCTTCTGAGTTGTTCAGCCATAAATAATCAGTTATAGCGTTGACTTTATACCTTTCTTTAAAACTTTTTTGCTGTTTATACTGATTTCCCAAACATATTCAGCTCTTTGATGGGGTCTTTGATACGAATTCTGATAGGGCAGTTTGAATTTAAATTCTAACATTTATATAGGAGTGCTATTATATTAGGAAAATGGAATAGTCAGAGCCCTTTCATGCCACAAAGGCTTCATTTAATCATATTTTGGAAACATCTCTGTCTACCATTCGAAAGCCGCGGCTGAACCGCTCCTTTTTCAAAAGGGTCTCTACGACAACCATGGCCACGCCAAATGGCAAACCGCAGCGGGATAGGAAAGCAAAGTCTATCAAACGAAGTGGGAAAAATGCAGGACCCAATTCTGATGAAAACGCAGTACGCAATGAAGCATTTCCAGGAATTTTACCAATAATTGGTGGAAAATTCTCCGATCTTCCTATTTCCGAACTCTTAAAAAAGGCATTAGTTGACATGAACTTGACAGATATGACGGAAATTCAAAAGCAATGTATTCCCCACCTCCTTCAGGGTAGGGACGTTATGGCGTCAGCTAAGACTGGGAGTGGGAAGACCCTGGCCTTTTTGATTCCAGTCGTCGATCTTATGTTAAATGTTGGTATGCAGAACCGGAACGGTACTGGTGCTATCATCATTTCACCAACGAGAGAACTGAGCCTGCAGACATACAGTGTTCTTAAGGTATTAATTGGTGTTAATCATAAACTCCTTAGGAATTGACAGCCCACACCCAGCTCCGCATTGGTTTGATCATGGGTGGCAGTAATCGTCAGGCGGAAGCGAAGAATCTACAGAAGGGTGTTACCATTCTTGTCGCGACTCCTGGAAGACTGCTTGATCACTTAACTAATACGGAAGATTTTCTACGTCACAATTTGAAAACGCTGGTGATCGATGAAGCAGACCGCCTCCTCGATATTGGCTTTGAACTCGAGATGCAACAAATCATCCGGCTTCTACCGAAAAACCGACAATCTCTGCTTTTCTCTGCAACGTTAAACCATCGGACGCATAATTTGGCTAAGTCTGCCCTAAAAACAAATTGCATAATGATCGGGGTGAACGAAGGACTAGAGGCCACCGTTGAAACCCTGGAACAAGGCTACGTTATTTGCAACCCAGCAACCAAGTTCTCCCCTATTATACACCTTCCTGAAGCGAAATAAAAGCAAAAAGGTACATTTTATAGTGTTTTCAGATATATATTATGCGAGCTCGAAGTACCTTCAAATTAAATTCTTATAGACGTAAAACTTACTCTTATAATAACACAAAATAGCTTCTACAATTTTTGATCTAACTAATAGTTTCTTGAGTCCTAGCTCGAGATATCAGTGTTAATGTCCTTGTTTACTTTCTTTAAAAATCACCCTTACCAAGAGGAATTACAATGATCACTTCATGTAAGCTTCTAAGTCAGCAGGAACTTGTGCAAACATGTACTTGGATATAAGGTTAGCTTTTATTCACCAATATCTCCTCATCTGTGATTTTTTCCCCAAAATACGTGTCTGCGTCCCTTTTTTCGAAGGCTGAACATTTCACCCTCCTCAAATATCTATCTGCGCTTGTTCTTGCTTAGCAGTTTATCCATTTTCTGTCGACGACCGTGCCCAGTATTCGCCAGTCTGCCCAGACGAACCCGTCTTTGCCACCGAAAACCCGTACACCTGGAGTTCAGATGGTATCCTTAAGTCTTCGCTTTACGCGTCTTTCTGTTTATTCGGCTTTGTAGATAGATAAGCATGCGAAACACAAATCTAAGAATGCGATTTTGTCTGACGGAAGCCCTAATGAATGACCACCCTTTTCGAATTGCCCTGCGTACGTCTTAAGCTTGGGCTGGTTAGCAGATTGTGCGGCAGATGCCGAAAGCCATGACCCCGTGTATATCAGATACTAATTGCGCCGAGGATGTGATACTGTGGGATGTATTTGCTTAAATTTGTCGTTTCCTCATATACAGGTGACTCTGAACCGAAGATAACTTCATTCCAGAAATATCTGACTCTTTAGGATAGATGGTGAAGCCCCTGAGTTGCAGACAGTGTATGTTATTTTTATGTTTAAGGGTCAGCCAGGCGCACGTATACTTAGTTTGAATCCACCGAAACCTGGGAAACTGTCATTAACTCAATCAAAGGATTATCCGGTGAGTATGCGATGCTTAACTCGACACAATTCCTATTTACACATTTAAGACCTGGCCATTTGTATCCGAAGGATACACACTGTCTGAAAGTATTCAGTGGAGGATTCTTGCGCTCCGTTTTCTGAAAATATATCATGACATTTCAGCTAGCGAAAAATCGTAACCGTGCCTACTCTCCTTGCCGACCATATGCTGTTCCAACTTAAAGACTAAAGCGCCTCGTATGTCATTTCGTCTGCGCTCGTTTTTTTAAAGGCGGCGTCTGGGTGTTTAGATGAAGCCCTTGACGACCTTTCCGAATATGTGTATTTTGACCCTCCTAGCTATTTGTGTAGTTCATTTTCGTTTGGGATTGTGCTGCCGATCTAATGCGTCACTGGAGTTTCCTGTCGGGGGTCGGCCGAATCGATCACAACTAATTTGTTATTGACAAACCGAAAAACATACTTCTTTGGTTGTCAGTGCCGTCATGTGTTCTCATGTTCTTAGCGCACATGCTTACTTCTCACAACCTTGGAGCGCGATGATATTGTCTGAAATATTTGCTTGCGTTTGTTTTTGCCAGCATTAGCACTACTTTGACCGGCTCCACAATCAGTGATATCGTGCCACACATCCTATCGTCGTTGAGCATTCGCGGCCACAGGGGACTGTCTGGTCTTGCACCCTTGTCTGTCTAGTTTTTTTTTAGCTGGCCACCATGATAGTAGCCCCATCTAGAGCATAGGTAGGGAGAAATGACGTGTATGAACTCCCTTGGGGCAGTTGAGGTGCGTAACTTGACCATCTTATACACCAGTCCTTTGTCCTAACACTGACACGTGGCCCTGGTGGGGGCGGAGCTGTATGTTCGAAATATGGTCCCTAGCCTAGGTCACGAAACCCACCAATGTATCCGAAACACCCAGAAATCATATCATAGTAACCGGCCATCCATATTTATGGCGCCGGATATGCTTAGCTGTCACCCTCATTTGGCGGACGTGCGGGCGGGGCAGCTAAAAACGCCGAAGGAACTCCAAGCGGGGGCTCTATGTAATGCCGAGGTTATGTCTCGCTCATTGCCCTCGGTAATCGCAATTTCTGCGCTCTGCTATCTAACCATCCTACGTCAAATTTCACCGGCGTTGATTATTTTCTTCAGGGAATAGAAGCCTCCATCACCTTTAGACGCCAATTATTTTGTTCTTCTGCGGTTATAGAAGATCAACATGATAAATTGCTGCGCATTATGATTACTTTCTATCTCAAAATTTTAAATTGTGACACACCACTTGTGTTTCAGGTTATGGTTTTCATGTCCTCCTGTATGGAGGTGAAGTTCTACTATGAACTTCTGAATTTCATCGATCTTCCAGTTCAGGCCATCCATGGACGCCAGAAACAGGCGAAACGCACCAGTACATTCTTGAATTTCATAAAGGCCACCAGCAGTATTCTGCTCTGCACCGATGTGGGCGCTAGAGGTCTTGACATTCCGGAGGTGAGTTCATTGTCTAAAAAGCGCCTACTTGGAAGTTCCTTTGAACCCGTAATACGCAGTATGGCATTTTAACGCAATTTTATTTTTTTGGTCATCGGTTTTCTGACTGTTCTTTGCATCATGCACTCACCACAACGCATGTTTTCGCCCAGTACTGCTCTGTATGGCTTAGGAGGTTTCTTATGGCCGACGCCCTACGAAAGTCCGTTGTCTTCGACCACAGATGTTTCAGCGGCATTTTTACAAGTTACAATGCTGAGTTTTTTTCGGTTAACACTTAACTGCCGGCTTACTACGCTGCAAACCAGGCAAATTATTCATGACAGCAGTCTCCTAACAACCGCGGCTAGCCTTATTTTTCGTATTCGGACCAGGTTTGAAAAAGGAGGCCATACGTGGTATGCAAATGCATCCAGTCGTTACCGTGCATCAGCCTCCTCACTATTACTTTTTACATATCCTGCTTTCTTTTTGACTGCTTGGCCACCGGTGGTTTCGGTTTAGCCCCTAGGGTTTCAGAAACAGGTCCGTAATCGGCGGTGTGCGTATTTGTTACTTGCATGCAGCATGCCGCATGGTAGAGCCGTGAAGACTACTAGGTTAGCCTGGCTCTGCCTTTCTATATCATTTAGTAGAACGCCTTGCGTTTGGACCCTCTGAACGGATACCACGCTGCGACTCAGCTAGTAATCATTGTCTACCACCCGCCCTCCCATGGAACCTTGTTTATGTTTAGTTTTGCTGGAAATGGTCATGCGATCGATGTATTGTCTCAGAAGGCGACGTGTACTACCTGGTAGTACTACCTTTTAAGCGAAATTTGGTCGTTTTCTAACTGGACTTACTGTTATGACCACATTTCGAGCAGTACGGGCCAACCTGATGTTTTTGGTCAGGCACGGAGACACGATCGCTGGAATGAGAGCGTTATTAGCCTAAACTTTCGGATTCTCCCTCGAACCCATCGTCAGACACAGAGTCATATAAGGGTTTTGAATTGCCCAGGTGTTGCAGTATTTATAGGAGGTAGTTGCTAGGTCACTACATGGATTCCATTGAGAATCCAAACCGCCAGGCTCGTAAAGCTCTTTACTCGCGACTGCTTCTTGGAACTCATCTTTTCGCTTCTGTCGGCAAATTCATCCGATCCTAATAGTGCAATCATATGTACTGATTCACTTATGGCAATATTATAGACTAGCTGTGACTACAAAGTTAACGATGCCAACAATGTAGTCGGTAAGGAATCCACTTATGCTAAAAGGCCTCAGTCGCATGGGAAAACTGTTCACCAATCCGGACAAATTTCAGGACAGCCTGCTTTTGAGAACCCCCATGGAAGATCCCATTGCGACGAGCCATCAATAGGTGGGGAATCAATATAATTAAAGGCAACTTAGGTTGAAATGGCTGTTCCTGACTTATTTGTCATCGTCAGCCAATTCCTGAAAGGTGAGCCGGGGTCCAGTTTATAATTAAGCCTAACGCTCTGACCGTCGGCTCAAAGACTGAGATCGAAGAGGTTCAGTCACGGGTTGGTGTCCACTCGCCCGCTGTAACCGACTTCAAACTTGGAGCCTTACATCCCTGGGACTGAGGTGTACGACAGTTGGTAAGACAAAGATGGCCATTTTGGTTTTCCTAGCGTCCACCAGCATGGAACTGTAGTCCGTAAAGAAACCAATATGTACAGTCAGTGGCCACTGTCAATAAATGTTAACCGAAATTTTGAAATGCGCTTTCGGGTAGGAAGGATTTGTTATCGCGCAGCACAATCGCGCCACGATGCCGGAGTTTGGATGTGCATCTTTTTGTCCGCCTCTGCAAAAGCTTCACACTCGGCAAACGATGATTACTTAAGTAGTATGCATTTTATCTATTAATTTTCGATGGTCCTATAAATTTTTATGTTTTTTTATAGAAAAGGGCGGTAAAAGTATTTTTTACGAATTTGATGGTAAATCTCACCTTCAAATTTTACACTCGAAAGAGAATGTATAGTTGGGTTTTGAAATTTTATTCCAATTTCCAAATAATTTTGAGCCTAATGTGTCTTGGAATTTGCATTTAGGGTTTTCACTCCGCAAGCCGTATTTATTCCTTGTAAGAAAAATGGTACATTCCTCTATGGCATTGAGAAGATACCAGATGACGGCTCCTAACCTTTTGCAGCGGATATAGCGCACGTTGGTTGGCAAAGGTTGGCATCCTGGCATGTGTGAAATATCATGGGAGTAGGCCACCCGATAGTCGATATCATAACTCCACTTAAGTAATCTTTCGTTACTGAAAGCCTCTCAAAAGCCACTGTAGTACAATTAATTTATGATAGGCGATGATCATGAAAAAAACAGAAACGCCCCGAACCTGTGGACAAGTCTCACTCTTCTCAACTGTTATCGCGATCACTTTTTGTAGAATTCTCCATCTCTAGGTAATTGCAGTGTCGCCTACCCCTTTGCTCTCTAAGTTTTTTTATAGCGCTGCTGTGTGTCTTTAGTAGTCCCTGAAGAACGCATTTCGCGCGAGCTATCGCATTGCTTCCCACCACACTTGTCTCCGGATTCTCCAGTCCGTGAGACATGTTCGTATGTGCGTCAGAGCCTGATAATCTTGGACTGTCCTGCGCGCTTGCCCCTCCCACTTCCTCGCCACCGCCTCTTGCTCTCTTCTGCCTTCTCTCAGCGCGCTCACTTTCGGCGTGTTTTCTCGTTTCGCCTTTAAATGTCGTGCCGAAATAACCTGCAGTGGTTAAGCATGTCTGCCTGTAACGGAGCTTTTCTGGCGTTTGTTGTGGGGTAGTTAGTTTCACCTCCTGACCAGTGGAAATTACAGCTAACCTCAGCGTCTCGTGCCTAATATGGTGCCTGGGGAGGGTAATTCCAGTCTGCAGTCTGTGTCAGCTCTGCCCATAAATCTATAGTAGGTTAGTAGGCACTTGCATCTTCTCGCAATTTACGTATGATTTTAAGGCACACCTGTAAACCAACTGTATTGTCTCATTAATTTGTCAGTAGTGTGTCCCTGATCAACCACATCCGACTCCCCGAGCCCAACATTGAGAAAAAAATCATCCTCTGTCCTGGTTTTAAGGCATGTGTATAACTGAATCCCTTGTTACCATAGGCCAAATAAGTGATTTAGTTAACGGAGAGTTAAAAATAACAGTGAAAACGTGACTATTTTGACAGTGAAAGTTTGGTTTAACCTACACTGCCCTGGCTTCTGGAGCGTGGCCTCACCCTAGGTTGTCGATGTAGAGTTTACCTCGGGACGCAGCTGGTTTTAGTCACAGAACTTACTGCTGCATATCTGCACCCTTCCATGTTTTAGGTCGACTGGATCGTTCAATACGATCCACCAGATGATCCCAAGGACTACATTCACCGTGTGGGTCGAACCGCTCGGGCAGGCAAGTCAGGCAACGCTCTCCTCATACTCCGGCCTCACGAGCTGGGGCTGCTTGATGTCCTGCGTGAGTCTAGGGTCAAAATGATTGAGTTTGAGGTGGCCAAGAACAAAATGGCGGACGTACAGTCCGCACTGGAGAAACTCATCGAGTCCAACTACTTCCTTGCAACCTCGGCTCAGGAGGCCTTCAAGGGCATTGTGCGGGCGTACAATTCCTCCAAGCTGCGCTGCCTGGATGTCAACCAACTTGATCTGGCGGCCCTGGCGAAGACTTGTGGTCTGCAAATTGTCCCCAGGGTTGATCTGGGTGTAGAGCCCTCACGGAAACTGGATCCCAAACGGATGAAGCGAAAGATGTTCGCCGAGAGCAAAATAGGAGCAGCTAAGAGGACCAAATTATATCAGAAACTGGACTAATCAGACCGACAAGTACATGTGATATGACTGAATCGAGCGCGCCGCCATTTTCTCCCAATTCCACCTTGTAAATAAAATCGCCATAGAAGTGAACTTACTTACATCTCATAGTCAGAAGCGGAATATATATGGGTTGGTGGGGTTTTCAAGTTTCTTCTTTCTCGTTTACACCACATGCTTGTATGGCATGATCAAAACGAGGGTACGACTGGCTCACGGTACGCGTTTATTTGGTTGTGCTGATTCCGCGCAATTCCTTTTCTACTGTTATACATGCGTATGAGTCGCCATGTACAGAGGCCTTTTCACCGCGTCAGCTACTGCACCCAATCCCATCACTCGTTTACTGACAGGCTCGGACGGTCGACTGGTGCATGCAAGTAGACATAGTGAGTTGGGGCCGACACGGGAGAAGCCATAAGTATGACACCGCATCGCATTCCTCATTATACTTAATTACATATGCTTGAACCTATGACGGCGAGCTTGGAAGGTTATCAACTTACGAGATACCTCGGTCCTTTCTGAGACTGATAGTCAGACCGCAATGGTTCCGTATCAGTGCGATCTTTATGGCACTTTCCCTGACGTGGCATACGAGCCGCCCTTACGGTAGTCTAATCAAGTGCTGGGGACTGGGTTCTTTTGGTGCACGTGTTGGGCGGGCTGTTCAAATAGGACCGTGTCTCGTCATCGGAACCAGGTAGATGTGAGTAGCGAGATGCTGCCCTATTCTACCTCGCTATAAAATTATTCCTGTGCAGGTGACCGGTGCTGCACCAACTCCGTAGGGCACGTGGTTGAGGTCTGTTGCGACGGTCGAACTGTCATGAGATGCCCTGAGACTGGGGGTTGTCCGTTCGGTGGGTACTGTTGAGCCGCCTGCCTGCCCGGCCGCACAAGTTCATCGTTCCTATTTGGCCGTGACCTGGTGGCTACATCCGAGGCAAACCGTGCTGAACGTAGCGTATCCTGAATCGGTGGGTGGGGGGCGTGAGTCTGATGACACGCAGGCTTCCTCACTGTTATCCAGTTCTGACGCAAGCCAAGCTTGGACCCGGCAACCTGAACTCTGGTCAAAAGACTAGAACTGCTAGTCGACAATAAGTGCGTCGTAATGTGGGATATTAAGCTTCGCACGGAGGTGGGGTTCGTCGAGTTGACCGGAGTGTGCGATGGAACGCAGGCTTTCTGTGTCGCCTTCGGAATGCTAGCTGGAAATCCCATTAGGTGCCAGCATAACGATCGGTAATCAATATTCAAGAGCGTTACGGCCGATTAAAACTTGGGAAGTTGGATGGCTGTTCAGATTCTAGGTGTTACCGAACGGTTGGAAAATGAAAGCAAAGAACCGTTGGCAATCACTAGTGTCCATTACCTGTTTTAAAATCTCCCCAAATCGGCTTGCTGTGCTACTGGTCTAAAGAACTCTAAGCTGGAACAGGGTTTCCACATTTCTCCCTCAATTAATTGATTTCCGTGAAACTGGAGTCGGCCTGTCAATTAGAATAAGTGAACGAGGAATAATCTGGAGAGAGAGAGATCATTGGGGTACTACTGAGGTGGACAGGTGCCATGGAGCGGTATGCTGTATGCCCGTGGCTGGAACCAGGGGTGGTTAATCATCTAAAAACGTTCTCACGCTAAGCTACGGATCCACGTCTTGTTTGCTGGGAACGGGCATATTCAGCTAACTGGGATTGACACATACCGGTGTATCTTGATTGGAGGGGGGGGGGGGGGGGGGACGAGACCCGCATTTTGCTCTGCGTCCGCACCACTGCTGTACGACTGCTCGTGGCGACTCTCGCCGCATCTCCGCACCATCAGAGCCTGGATCCGACCTCGTCAAAAATGGCTCAGACGAGGACCATGACCTTCAGTTTGCTCCACAGGATAGAGGTGGCTTGGGAAATGGCCGTCCCCAAACTGGTAGTTACAAACGCTCTGTTTTCGCACACGGACACTTGGTCTACAGGTGCACACACCAGACTTATCAACAGCCTGTCGTACCTTATTATCGTCCAACGTCTTCTATCCTCTTGCAGTTTGTTTAATTTGATCTTGTGTATTTGGAATCAAAAACAAGGCAGATACTTGTTTGGACATTGCTATGGTCTGTGAAAATTTCTTCAATCCAAGCCATGTTTGTGCTCAAAGCACTACAATAAGCTGGCCGGGGGTAGATGTGTCTTGTATGTCACCGAAACAGGACGTGGGAATAGGAACCGCCCCGACCGCTTAAAATAGGTGGTCTTAAGGTAAATTTCAGGAAGAGTACATATACCCGTGTCTTAATGCTAACCCTACACCTAAAATAAAACGAAACTGTCAACTTAATCTTCGCCATAGCCCTACCCTAAACCTAAAACCCAAAGTTAACAGGACAAAAACCCTAACCCTTGGCCTAAGCGTGACTCTAACTCTGACATTAACCTCCAACCTAACCTTCCCCTTAATACTAAACAGAACATCCTTGAAAGTTAGCGCAAGGTCACATATACTGTCTACTATTTAGGCGGACATACAGGCATCCTAACCTGGTTGAGTCCCGAGTTGTCGGAAAAGACAGAAGCCACACACACGATCTCCGAGTTGCGGTCTCACTGGCGAAACCAGGGCGTGTATTGGCTCAATTACCTAAGGTCACGGGTTTGAATCACAGGTGGTACACAATTGGCATTGGGTATGACTGACTTATGCCTAGTATAGTGTATAGTATAGTACAGTGTGTATAGTGTGCATTCCGAGAGGATAAATGAAGAAAGAAGGCTCGCCAAAAATCGAGGTTTACTCGTGAATTTTCATGCTGGTTACACCAACCCGTCGTCAGATAAAATTAGAAGTGAGAGTTGGCATTGTCACGCTGGAGGGTTTAGGGGCACAGAGTTTACATCGACAGACTGACGCTATGGGAGGTTTAGAGGGCCGTGAATCCTGTTACGATAGCGGTCGCATGTGAGAGGAGGGGTGCTGGAGCTTTGATAGTAAGTCACGTGGCGGGAGATGCAGAGTCAGTGAGGTTACACTTGGCTGGGCACGTATAAGCAGTTGTTGCATTGAAGTGGGCGCAAGTCAGTGTACCGCGCATGCAGACCTTCGTAATGCACAACCAGATCGACGTGGCGGTTAATGCTGTTTGTGCCGGAGTGCCAAGCTTTGAGGAATTCGTGTGCCTGTTTTGTACCAGCCATGGCGACCACTTCAGTTCCCTCCCAATTGAAGCGGTGGTCGCAATCAACGGCGTGCACAAACACGAGAGCCAAGGAATCGCGTCGGCAGATGGCCAGTTTGTGTTCGTTTATGCAGGTCCCGAGTCGTCAGCCAGTATGGCCTACGTAAGCGCAAGAGCTATTAGCACATGGAATGCGGTAAATAACATTGGTTTACTGCTCTTTGGGTACAGGATCTTTATCACGTGATAGTGCTGCCCGCAGGGAGGACGGCGGCTTGTGAGCGATGCAGATGCCAAATCGGTCTAATTGTCGGGCAGTCGTTTCCGAAATGCCCTGCATGTATGGCAATGAATGAAATGTCCTCGGTACTACTTCTCGATTAGGACTCTGATATTGTGGTTGCCTGTGACTTCGGAGACAGTTTTTCACGAAGCTCATCTGGTATCCGTTAGATCGGAATAGTTGATATAAATAGGCAAGCTTTTTTAAAGTAGATACTCGCTGTTACATTACCGGAAGGCGCGGTGAAAAAGTTCGAACGCAGCTTCGTTTGTAGGTAGCAGGATGATTGCTCCCATAGTTGAGGATTATTTCAGCATTGGAGTCTTTTCTGTGGACACTTGTTGCGAGCTTGCCATCACTCAATCTTTGCACAGTGACGTCGAGAAACTGGGAGGATGTCGCCTGTTGCTCCTTCGCGAGTGAATTGTAAAGCGGGGAAGACACCATTAAGACTTTTCATGCAGCCATTCCAATTCGCAGTTGTTAATGACCATGAAGGTATCATCTACGTAGCGGAGGCACATTTTCGGCCTGAGGTTTTGAACCACAGCTTCTACTAGACGTTGTAAGGCTAGCTAGGCAAGTAGCCCCGATATCGGTGAACCAATTGTAGTATCCTTGATTTATTGGTAAAGCGTACCATCGAATTTACAATAATTCTTAAGGCAGAGCCAGAGCATATCCAAAACGTTCTGCGTTGGAATGTCTATTGGCGTTTCTTCTAGACGTCGAGCTACGCTCTCAATCGGCAGGTTATGTGGTATTGAGGAAAATAGAGCAACCACATCAAACGATAGAACGCATTTATCAGGACTTACATTAAGACCTTGAATTCTTTGAAGAAAAGCATGCGAGTTGCTGATGCTGTACTGTGAACCATTACCTAGGTGCTTTAGTGTTTGTATAACCACTTGGCAAGGTTACAAGTAGGCAATCCAATGAGTGGCACTATGATCCTCAATGATGCGTCCGCTTTGTGAATCTTTGGAAGAACATAGGCACGTGCGATGTGCGGATCATTGAGAGTTAGAAATTTGGAGTCCGCAGGGCTTATTAGCTTCAGTCTAGTGAGCTCATTCACCTTCTTCTTTACAGATGCGGTCTGTTTTTTCATTGGATCCTCAGCAATGGGGATGTAGGCCTCCCTGTTATGAAAGGCTTGATTGGCCCTATTGACATAGTCAATCTTGTCCATGATGACGGTTGCACCACCTCTGTCAGCAGCTACAACAGCGATACTGTCGTTCGACCTCAGGGAGCGTAATCTCTTTTCTTCTTCCATTGGTAAGGTTTTCTGATGTTTTCTTTTTCGGAGGAGGCCGGTAGCACAGCTGCGTATATCAGCACGCATGTCCTCAGGGATGGAGGAGGTTAGTAGGAGGGATTCGAGGCTGGCTAAGAAGTTCGTAGGCGCAGCATCGGTATGACTAAACCTTATACCTTTCGACAGCAGGCTTGTTTCGGCGCGGGTGAGACTCCTTTTCAAAAGGTTCACAACTCTTGCGCATCCTCCACTTCAGAAACCACCGCCTCGTTGGTCACAAATGCAGTTGTGTCAGAATCCTCTTCCAACACGTTCAAACAGACTGCAGCAACGACAGTGGGAAGGAGGTGACTAAGTACTTGCATGCCCTATTTGAAGACAACGGTTTTCCGAAGCCCTTTATACGCAAGTGCCTTAGGAAGCCATACCATGACCGATCGAAAGGAGAAGACCCGAAGTTCTGGCTCGCGGTCCCATGTGTGAAAAATGAATCAGAGGTGACGGCAAGAATCCTGAAACCTTTCAGATCGGTGTGGCTCATAAGCCGGGATCAAAAATCAGACAGCACCTCATGAGGCCCAAATAACCGCTTCCAATGACAGAACAATCAGCATTGGTTTACAGCATACCATGCCAAAGCTGTGATGCAATGTATGTTGGTAAAACGGGGAAATGCCTTGACACAAGATTGCATGAACACCAGCTTGCAATCAGCCGCAAGGATAAGCTGTCTATGGTCTATGGCCACATACAACAGAAGAACCACAGTTTCACCTTTGAGAAAGCGAGGGTAATCGGCCGAGCCAACGATAAGATGGCCAGACTGCTGTTTGAAAGTTGGTCCTCGACGGGCACACTTAACAGAGCCATAGACTTGCATCCCGCCTGCCAGGCGATACGCAAAAGGCTCGAGTCAGTTCAGACAGGGCCAATGGGACAGTCGAGCAAATCCAAGCATGGCAGACAACGGACGCCAGAGAAAAAGAAGAGAGGAGCTTGCCAGAGGCCACGTGTCCGGCGTGGAACACCAACTCACCACCACGTCCACGAGGCTGAAATCAACTCACGCGGCCGTCAACGACTGATCAGTCCACTGGCTGACGAGGGATAGGCCACCATGCACGCTGACAATATCCTTCATCTTTCGTATTCTGAGACCTTCTTGGGCGTCCGATGCTGAAATCGTCACCTGACGTTTGTGCTGGAGGAGTAAAGACGAAACTTGTTGCCGCATGGCATTTTTGCACTCCTCATCTGCCTCGCATTTCTGAGGCGCCGATTCGAATGACGCAATGAAGTCTTCTGTTTGAGCATCACTTCTATTGAACTTTGCGTTATATGAAAGAACCGCTAGCTGTAGCTCGGTGAGACGATGTGAGGACAGATTGTGAACCAGGTTCTTGCCAGAGGTTTGTCGTTCTGGTGGATTTATTTTCTTAAACTTCTCCAGTAGGTTGGCGTCACGTGCCTTCCGATGACGCTGAGCACTTTCGAGAAGGGCCGCTTCAAGGGTTGACGACTCATTCGCCGTTAAGGTTGACTGGCATGCTAGCAAGTGTTGTTCCATTGTATGGTGGTATTTGGTGAATACGTGCGGGGCAATCTTGTATCAGAACTCTGATCATTCGCTTCTTGAAGCCTGCCATCGTCCTTTGGCATTGAGCAGTGTTAACAGGCGGTCTTTACCTGAAACATTTAGACAAGACACATTCGGCAGGACACCGGTGCAGAAATTTCAGCTGAGCGTATGTGGATTACTCTCGCTTCGCAAAAGCCTCCCACCTGCGTGCTGAGCAGAGGGCCTGCACGCCCATAGCATAGAGCAATATGAGTGAAGATTCGAGATCAAAATATCTTATCGAGCTCAACATCCCCCGAAGAAGACGAAGAAGAAGGGACGAGTTCATGGACCGGAACGTATTTGGACTGACGTTTCAGAAATCCCCTTGATTTCATCATCAGAGTTCTGTGGTTGATCTTCCTGCTGGTCTTGACTTTTTCAGCCTTGACGCCTGCCTGGTAATAATATCCCTGGCTCGGAGTATGAACTTTGACCTGCCTGATCGCTGCTGATTAGGCTTAATCTCTGCATTCGCGTGACATATGTTCCTTTTGCTGCCGTCGTATTTATTGGCCAGTCAGCGTGCATGGTGGCCTATCCCTCGTCAGCCAATGGACTGATCAGTCGTTGACGGCCGCGTGAGTTGATTTCAGCCTCGTGGACGTGGTGGTGAGTTGGTGTTCCACGCCGGACACGTGGCCTCTGGCAAGCTCCTCTCTTCTTTTTCTCTGGCGTCCGTTGTCTGCCATGCTTGGTTTTGCTCGACTGTCCCATTGGCACTGCTTGAACTGACTCGAGCCTTTTGCGTATATCCAGGTAGACGGGATGCAAGTTTATGGCTCCGTTAAGTGTGCCCGTCGAGGACCAACTTTCAAACAGCAGTCTGGCCATCTTATCGTTGGCTCGGCCGATTACTCTCGCTTTCTCAAAGGCGAAACTGTGGTTCTTCTGTTGTATGTGGCCATAGACCATAGACAGCTTATCCTTGCGGCTGATTGCAAGCTGGTATTCATGCAATCTTGTGTCAAGGCATTTCCCCGTTTCACCAACATACATTGCATCACAGCTTTGGCATTGTTGAAAGCGGTTATTTGGGCCGCATGAGGTGCTGTCTGATTTTTGATCCAGGCTTATGAGCCACACCGATCTGAAAGGTTTCAGGATTCTTGCCGTCACCTCTGATTCATTTTTCACACATGGGACCGCGAGCCAGAACTTCGGGTCTTCTCCTTTCGATCGGTCATGGTATGGCTTCCTAAGGCACTTGCGTATAAAGGGCTTCGGAAAACCGTTGTCTTCAAATAGGGCATGCAAGTACTTAGTCACCTCCTTCCCACTGTCGTTGCTGCAGTCTGTTTGAACGTGTTGGAAGAGGATTCTGACACAACTGCATTTGTGACCAACGAGGCGGTGGTTTCTGAAGTGGAGGATGCGCAAGAGTTGTGAACCTTTTGAAAAGGAGTCTCACCCGCGCCGAAACAAGCCTGCTGTCGAAAGGTATAAGGTTTAGTCATACCGATGCTGCGCCTACGAACTTCTTAGCCAGCCTCGAATCCCTCCTACTAACCTCATCCATCGCTAAGGACATGCGTGCTGTTATACGCAGCTGTACTACCGGCCTCCTCCGAAAAAGAAAACATCAGAAAACCTTACCAATGGAAGAAGAAAAGAGATTACGCTCCCTGAGGTCGAACGACAGTATCGCTGTTGTAGCTGCTGACAGAGGTGGTGCAACCGTCATCATGGACAAGATTGACTATGTCAATAGGGCCAATCAAGCCTTTCATGACAGGGAGGCCTACATCCCCATTGCTGAGGATCCAACGGCGGAGCTCGGCTCGGGAAATGCTGCGTCACAAGGTGGACATTGCTGCTATGAGCGGGACCCGATTCTCTGAGCAGGTTGAGCTGGTGGAAGTGTGTGCCGGCTACACCTTCGTCTGGAGCGGCCGGCCAAATACAGAGCGACGGGACACTGTTGTTGCCTTTGCCATTCAGAATGACATCGTGGGACGTCTGCCATGTCTGACACGGGGTATCAATGATCGCCTACTGAGCATCCGCCTGCCTCTTCGGGGAGACATGTTCGCCACTCTCATCAGCGCCTACGCTCCTCCAATGACGAGCTCTGATGCGGCGAAGTACAAATTCTACGAGGACCTGCAAACCCTGCTGGCGACTGTGCCGAAGGTGGACAAGTCAATTGTCCTTGGTGACTTCAACGCCCGCGTCGGCACAGACCACGTTGCTTGGTAGAATGTTTTGGTTTCCTACAGTCTCGGTAGCTGTAACGATAATGACCTCCTTCTTCTGTGAACCTTTGCGAAACACCGTCTCCTGCTGACCAACACCTTCTTCCGCCTTCTGACGCGGGAGAAGGTCATGCGCATGCACCCTCGGTCGTGGCGCTGGCAGCTGCTGGACTATGTTCTCGTCCAGAGGCGAGATTGACAGGACGTGTTGGTAACCAAGGCGATCCGCGATGCCAATGGTTTGATGGATCACCGCCTCGTCATCTCCCAGATGAGGCTCCGACATCAACCCCGACGATGGCCCCAAGGTAAGCGACCACCAGATAAGTTAAATACTATTTTTGTTAAATCTGCCTGCTCACTGTTTTGATTTCAGCAACCAGATAACCCAGAAACTGGTGGACCTGCATGCTCCAGGTAATAACGCCACCGTGGAGACACGGTGGTGTCAACTGCGAAATGTCATCCAGTCCACCGCCCTTGAAGTCCCGTATGCGCACGCCGTCAACACCAGGGCTTGTTTGATGACAATGATGCCAACATCAGCAGCTTCCTCGCGGAGAAGAATGGACTGCACAAAGCCCTCATTGACCTTCGGACTGGCGCTACCAAAGCAGCCTACTTCAGATGCTGCCACCTTGAACAGCAACGGCTGCGGGAGATGCGGAATGCCTAAAGAATCCGAAAGGCTGAGGAAATCCAGGGGTATGCGGACCGCAATGAAATGAAAAACTTTTTCAAAGCCATCTACGGCCCGTGTATCAAGGGGACCGCACCGCTGCTCAGCTCTGAAGGCACAACACTGCTGACAGAGAAATCGCAAATTCTGAAGCGCTGGGCCGAGCACTTCAGAAGTGTCCTTAATTGCTTATCAGCTATCTCCGATGCTGCCATTGACCGGCTCCCTCAAGTGGACACGAACAATGACCTGGATCTGCCGCCTTCCATACCAGAAACCATCCGGGCCGTGCAGCAGATTTCCAGCGGTAAAGCACCAGGATCCGACGCAATCCCACTTGAAGTCTACAAGCACGGTGGGCCCCGGCTGATGGCAGAACTAACAAAACTCTTCCAGGAGATGTGGTGCCAAGGACAAGTTCCTCAGGATTTCAAAGACGCAACAATCATCCATCTCTACAAGTTGAAGGGGAACCGGCAACTCTGTGATAATCACAGAGGCATCTTGTTGCTCAATATCGCCGGAAAGATCTTCGCCCGTATCCTTCTCAATCGTCTGAACGGACACCTAGAGCAGGGACTGCTCCCGGAAAGCCAATGTGGCTTCCAATGACACCAAGGAACAACCGACAAGATATTTGCCACACGCGTGCTACTAGAGAAGTGCCGGGTGATGCGATCTCACCTTTAAACTACCTTCGTGGATCTGACAAAAACCTTTGACACGGGGAATCGAGACGAACTATGGAAATTAATGTAGAAATTTGGCTGTCCTGAGTGTTTCACGCACATAGTGCGTCAGTTTCATAACCGGATGATGGCGCGCGTCACTGACAAAGGGATGGTATCCGAAGCATTCGCAGTGACCAACGGAGTGAAGCAGGGCTGCGTACTGGCCCCCACGCTCTTCAGTCTCATGTTCTCGGCTATGCTGATGGACGCCTACCATGATGAGCAGCCTGGGTTTCGCATCGCCTACAGAACTGACGGGCACCTTCTCAACATTCGGCGTATGCAAGCCACAGTCCACGACTTGCTCTTCGCGGACGTCTGCGCCCTTAACACCGTGACGGAGGAGAAGATGCAAAGGAGCATGGAACTCTACGCCGCAGACTGCATCAATTTCGGATTAAAAATCAGTACAGCCAAAATGGTTGTCATGCACCAACTGACACCCAGCGGGGAATACAATGCTCCCCGAATCAATGTCAACAATGCTCAACTCAAAATGTGGAAACCTTCGCTTATATAGTAAGCACGCTCTAACGCAACACGAGAATCAATGAGAAGGGTGCCTAACGGATCTCCAAAGCCAGTCAGGCCTTCGGCCGACTGCAGGCCTCCATGTGAAATCGCCACGGTATTCACCTGAACACCAAACTGAAGATGTACAAGGCCGTCGTCTTGACGACACTCCTTTACGGCGTGGAGACCTGGACCGTCTACTCGAACGAATACACGAAGCTGAATCACTTCCATCTCAGCTGCCTCCGCAGAATACTAAAGCTGAACTGGCAGGCCAGGACCCCGGACATGGAAGTTCCCGAGTGGATCGAAATCCTCAGCGTCCAAGCCATACTGAGGCAAATGCAACTGCGATGGAGTGACCACCTGGTGAGAATGGACGACGAGCGACTACCCAAAGGACTTTTATACGGATATGATGCTAAGGGTGCTCGCCAACAGGGAGGACATAAACGACACTACAAGGACACTTTGAAGAAATCTCTGAAGCAACTGCAAATCAACCCGCGACTTGGGAGTACCTCACACAGGATAGAACGGCATGGAGAAGATCCATGAAGACTGGTTCAGCAATCTATGAGGCAAACTGAATAGCCGCTGCTAAGGCCAAAAGGGCGGCTCGCAAGTCACAAGCACCGCGGATCAACATCGTGAATGCCCAAGCCCTGCCAACGTGCCCTCGCTGTCAACGCACTTTCCGCGCGCGAATTGGCCTGTTTGGACATCTTCGAACTCAACACAACAACAATCCCACAACATCAACCTCTGCCACACCTGCCTCAGACCCCATGACGATGACCAACCTTACCACTGATAAAAACTTCATCGATGCCCCGCCACCCACGATCACTGACACAATCCTATCTCCTCCACCTGTGATGAACACCACTTGCCCCACTCCCACCACCTGCCATCTCTAATACCAACACTGCCCCCTGTACCAATGATGGGTATTCAGTACTAATCTGTCCTCATTGTGATCACACATTCACCTAATACATCGTCCTTGCCAGTTGCTCGCGAGTCCATCGCAGAGTGACCGGCGAGCCAGTGCCAGGAGCACTAACATACACCCGCCGCACCCGACTCAACTGTCCGCACTGCCCACGCACATTCACACACTACATGGTCCTATTAGGTCACATGCGTCTCAATGAAAACCTGTGGTAGAACACCACCAGCCATACCACAACACTTCATCTCTCCTCATCAGCCTCTGCACCGCACATGATCACACGCATTACCACAAAATACATGCTCTCAGTCTGCATAGCTGATTGGGAGGCAATCATGATCCTCGGCTCCTTCTCCACGTGATTCCTTTGCTGCATGTGTGATCTGAGCTTGCGAATATCATGGGGCGATAAACACCGTGGGTTGTAAGGTTGCCGAATGACAATTGAACTCAGACCTCGCAGTCAGTTCAATTTGTGCTGCGTGGAGTGGCTGACGGGTGGTCTGAGAGTCAGGCTGCAATGGCTCCTTCTTAATGTGGCCATTATGACACTGCCACTCCGTGGGATACGAGCCAGGTGTGGTGGTACGCCCAAGGGCGGCTCCGGCCGCGCCAGTCACCTGCGTCTTCTCCCGCCTCCGGTTTTCTTGACTCTGTCATGACACCAGGATGAGGTGGTGGAGGAGGCGAGATTGCGGTAGCTGCAGCGCAAGGCTACCCTCACTTAAAACTAATCCACTCGCAAGTCCACGTTGGCAGCCGAACGAGGGCACACGCACGGCGCCGTGAGATCGGACGTCCCGAATGAGAGAGGGGAATTCGTCATGGCTCCTTGAGCGAGGAAATGTCTGAGTCGGCCTTGAGGTTAACTGAACGGTTCGCATAGCTGTGATTGGCCAAGAACCAGACCGCCACTGATACGCGCGTGCAGGTACGCGTGAGAGGCCCAACGTTGCAGCGCGCTTGCACCTGTCACTTGCTGTGGGCGGCAATGACACGCGCTCCAAATGAAAATTCATCTAGGCGGTGTCGGGGGACAAGTTGTACTGTATGAACGTGTAGAAGCAGGTAGCAAGCCAGTGGAATGTTGATGGCCTCAAAGGAGTTGCCGAGCATGGAAGATGCGGTTTATTCACCGAGTTGATTACGTTACGGAACATGCTTGTCCCCCGTGCCCTGCGGTCCTGTCTAGAACAGTCGAGTAATGGCTATTAATAAGGCAACGAGGGGAGTGGAGAAGTGGTCAGTTTCGTTTTTCTAGCCACTGTCAACCAGCCGTACGTCAACCGCGGGTTTTCAGGAGCCGGGATTCGAAGCCAGACTTTTTGGTCACTGGAGGTTAAATTGAGGACTCTAGTACGGATTGAGTACCAAGGTACAACCGATGATAATTTTTGTAAACAGGTCGGTGTACGATTGTCTCACTCCAAGGTCACAACTGAGAAAGCCACCAGTCCATGAATCAACGTTAGAACATTGGACGGGGCGTTAAATGACTAAAGAAACGGTGTTGGAATCACAGACTGGTCAACCCGTAGGTTTGCGTATGAGTGGCTGACGATGGCCAATCTCCGTCATCCGCTTCTTCATCAGCATTTACTGCACGAGCTATTTACTGCGGACAGTCAATTTTGATTGGTTTGATTAGGGTAACGTCTACTTCTGATCAAACTATCAGCAGATGCCTCACATAGTCATTGTAGCCAAAAGTTTTGCGTAGCGAACGGATTAAGGTGGGGAGCAAAACATATCTGACCTTTGCCGCGGGTGCCGACACCTCCGTGATTCCATACACGCCCGTTGGACCAGTTGACGCAACCCGTGGGTGTTTCGTTGCCAATACCCGTCCGTGAACCAT
This sequence comes from Schistocephalus solidus, assembly GCA_017591395.1. NCBI lineage: Eukaryota > Metazoa > Platyhelminthes > Cestoda > Diphyllobothriidea > Diphyllobothriidae > Schistocephalus > Schistocephalus solidus. Next base: position 96,418 of record WEDG01005317.1, read on the forward strand.
CTGCCTACGATTTGAAATATGACAGCATACAGCAGAACCACGAATATCAACCAACAGAGCCGAAAGGTTAAATCTGCTTAGCCCTTAGGTACACTTTACCACACACGATAGGAGGAAGGGACTTCTTATTTTTGCGAAAATGGCTACCTTTCGTTCAAATTACGGGGATTCATTTTTGGTCAAAGCAGATGTAGGCGAAGCGTTTTCTACCGCCGATGGTTTTGGAGGCATCGTCCACAGTATCCCCATTGCCTTTTTCTTTTTTACTTCCTTCCTTAATCTATATTGTAAGGCTCAGACACATGGTCTCGTCAATTTAGTTCACTAACAGCACCGTAGACTATGTCGGTTAGTGATCCCTTTGGAGAACGCGGCTGAGGTTGACTCCATATTCCAGTTTGCTTCTTGCATCTAACTTTTTTTTTGTTCTGAGAAGGCTGCTGTGTTTTGTGATTTACTGATTGGCTGCTTGAATTTGACTGACGTTGAAGTGGGCGTATGCCTTTATTGATCCCTCATTGAAGCCGAACGTGCAAAGTAGGCAATCTACAGTGGATGCCCTATCTCATGAAATCTCATGGATTTCACGAGAAAAGGCCCGTTACGCGAAAGCAGCCCCAACTGTGCCCCCGTAAGTTTTACAACATAAAGAAGCAACCGTTATTAAAAAGAAGGCATATTGCGGTTTAAAAATTAATATTACGTTGTTGAGATATACTTTTTATTTTTTTAGAAAAGCGACAACTTCCAAAAAGTTGAAACATCGGGTTAGCTAATTAACCTGAAGTTTTAAATTTACAGGATGCCGGTCCATGTAAAAAACCGCATTAATAAAGAACCGCACATAGAATTACGTTTGAAAATGGTCCTTTAGTGAATATTCAATGAAGTAGTCTTCCAAATTACGGGCAATGGAAAGTATGGCCGTTACCAAAAAGTCTAAATTTCCAGTAAAAATTCCAACACGTTTTCCCGAGAATCGACGGTTTTTCTTCCGTTTGTACATTTTTTTACGATGCGCTTCACTAAGGCAAACAAATTTTCGCTTAATTGCGCCGATAGGAACTTCACAGGAATAACATATTTCATACACTCACATGTTGACAGGCCGTTCAGTGACTAATTAATTTAAATAGAATCGTCAAGTGCAATCGTAAACGGACCGCTGGATGCATATTAAGAGGACTTTCCCAACCCGTATTGGAAAGCGCTAAAATCGATTGTATAAGAGATAGTACGGGGTATTCTTCTCAGTATTAGCTTCATTGGTAGTTCTCAAATCAGTTCCACCGTCATGACCCTCGATATCTACTGTGCACCCAACGGAGCGTTGGGCTTAAATTGGCAAAGTTAAGAGCTCCGGGTTCCTAAGGTGAGAAATAAGGTGGGCTCACCAGAACCATTTTATTCGTATATTGGCGTTTTGGAGAGCTTGTTCAGCTCACTATTATCAAAGCGTTATCTACCGGTAACCGAACGGAACCGGAAGTGGAATGCGTGTGTCGTCTGTGTGTCGGCCTCGGACTAATCGATTTTTTTTGCTGTTCGCTGCCTCGGCCCATTGGTGGATGTTTATTTGGCATCCTCGATGGAGACGGGAGGGGGACGTTTGAGCCTCTGTCGGCGTTGCTCGGATGGGTGGCTCTGTTTCCTCGCCGGGTGCGTTCGTTCTCCGGGTTGTGTGTATGCGGCCACCTTGGCTAACTCTTCGCGTACGTAATTATGCAAGACATTGCAAGCTGCAGGAAGGTCAAGATATCTGTTAATGGAGTTGGCATCTGAATACCAGGCCTCAAGCGTTAGCCATTCCATCTTGGGGTTACCCAGACCTACGATGGCAACTGTCTGAAGATCGAAAGTATGGCCAGTTTCTCTCACGCACGTTGCAAGCTGAGCGTTTGGGTCCTGGTGGGCGCAGGACGGTGACTTGCGCGTGAAGTAGGTTCTGAGGATAGCAGATTTACGCAGCACCTGCCACCCTCCCTCCTCACCTGCGATGCGGTCTGACACAGGGGGCCGGTGCGGCGTTAACCTGCACCTAGAAGTGCCAGCTCATCCCCGTCCCTGCACGATTCACCAAGGTCTGATCCGCGCACAACACGCCAAGGTTGCACCAACCAACAAGGGCTGGGGGCGGTGCAGATCCCATTTGAGTGAGAGATCCATAGAGGCCATACTAAGAAGGAGCCATTCTGGTCTGACTCTCCGGCCTCAGAGGACCAAACTACCCTCTCAGTTGGCAGCTTTCCTCGCCACGAATTTTAGAGCGTCGTGAAAGATTTAAGCACATCAGATTTTTTAGTGAGGAATGCGTTGAAAGTGCCGTGGAAATTGATTCTTGTTTCTTTCTCTTCCCTCTCCCATGCATTGCTCAGCTGCCCGAGCCGGTCAACCAATCTGATGTTGGGATTTAGCACAAGTAGCTGACAGAACTTAACTGCCTGGCTGCGCGTATCACACAATACATGATCTCCCCGTAGAGTATCCCGGGTTTTCACGATAAGGGGACATAAAGCACCTGTTTTTTAAACGCAGACACCATTCTCCCAACAGATGTCATCTGCTGTATATATAAAGAAGGCATTTGATACTCCTGTATGCTTATCAGTATGAGCAGATTTCACCAGCTGAGAGAACTGTTGCGGTTTCAGAAGCGACAGTTGGTTGCTGACCCATCGTCTGAGATTTTGACAATTCCAGCGGTGGTAAATAGTTCCACACCTTCGTCTCCCGCAGGGAAATACTTCAGCAGAGAGATGGTATTTTTGCCGAGTACAGTAACGAACCGAGGGAGGGGGCGGGCGCAAAGGTGACATGAATGTAAATTACAGAATTACAGTGAGGGCGACTTACGTGGCCAGGACTCCTCTCTTTCTCTCTCTCGCTCTCGCTCTTTCCCTTTCTTCCCATGTTGAACATATTCGGCCACGTAACCACATCAAACGTGATGATCCAAATTTAGATGCGTTCGTTGACGAACGCTCACCGATCGCTAACGGAACTCACTCGTCCCATTCTGCCTTGCGGCTCACTCTCGGGCCCGCCAGCAGTCGCAGAGTGGCTAGTAGTAAACTAGGCAGATTAATATTGTCGACAAAGAAAAAGGTTAGTGGAATTGCCATTTCTGGCTTATTAGCCTTCGTCAGCCAGCCATACCCAATCCCAGGTGGTGCGCCAACCCAGATGATTATTCTGGGCCCCCTCAAATGTCGCGCTTTTAAATTATAAGCCTAAAATATTTTTTTTCATACAGAATATGCTTCAAAGTAATAAAACAAATGATAATGTTAACAAATTTCGGCGGAATTTGACATTGTCTTCGATTTCTGCCGTATCTTATGTTAATAACTGTCCTAGACCACGTTTGCATACCAGTAAGTGCTCTTTTGCTAGATGATATCAATTTAAACGGAGAAGACTTACCAAAATAACATTTGTCCACATAAAAATTGATTTCTCGGTCCGCGCAAGTCAGTTGAGACAGATTGCGAATAAATGAGTTATTTTCGGAAAACGGAAATTTTTTGATCTTTGAAAATGCTGCTCTGTAACTACATACGCTTTTAAGTATTAAAAGCGGTAATAATGCCTGCAGATAAACTTTTGTTTTTTTAACAAATCAAGAACATATTTAGCGCTGGTATCAAAGTATTACTAAAACCATGATCTATATAAAAATAAGAACGTATGAGAAACTCGCTGCATGGAAAAAAGCTTCCAAGGATTATCGTATTTTAAAATATCTGGATAGGGACAAACTCTAGAACGTTTTTTGCCAGTTAATTGACAACTTTCGAAACCGTGAAGTATTCAATAAAATTCTAAGGCGCAAGGGAACCCAGCGGGATCTTCTGTGGTCAAAGTTTATACAGTAATTTTTATTATTATTATTACTATTAAGTTTTATTAATACATCGAAAATTCTACACTTACGATTCCATCTGATATTATGAAATTCATTATTGTTGGTAACTGTCTCTCGGTTTGATCGACCGTATCGGAAACAATGCGACAGCCTAACAAATTCATCGAATTTTAGTAAATCCACTTTGGAGCACGTGAAAAACTATTAGTTAGTTGGTTTGCCGCCATATTTATATTGCACCAATCTTTGTAGGATGTTTTACTTTAAACCCTGCTTTTGCACTTACTTGGTTCTTTGCACGAACAGGATTTATTTGATTGTGCAAATTACGTTTAATCACTTTACACGAACATTCGAGCCTCCGGAATATCCGGTATCTCAAGAAAATAACTATTTCATTCTGACGGAATACTACTTTAAATACTTCTGTCAATGTTACGTTCAGCTTAAGGCACTCCATCACTAATTGGGAGTTTTGATCAAGGCCTTTGGGCCGATTTCCAGTTATGTTAACAATTTTTCGGAAGTTTTGCGCACAGTTCAGGAGTTACTTTACCCTCTGGGCGTTCCAATCGCAAGACCAGGACTATGGAGGTCACAGATCCAAAGCCACTGATTCGCCAGCGACACACTGACTACACCAGTCTGAGCAGTTACTGAATTGTGACCCAAAACAGCTTTACGAGATACCAAATGAATGCTGCATGCAGGATGCTGAGTAAGTAAAAGTAACCTCAGGCGAAGCCTGACATGCGCTGCAATCTTCAATCTATAAAAGTGACTGCATTCAGCTCCAGTAGATTCCCTATCTCATGTCGTGCCGTCTAATCCCAAGATATTTCAGTCACGGTAGAAATGCGTTTCCAATTCAAACAAATCACTTAAGCAGGGTTGTCATATTGCTTATCATACAGCCCAATCCCAAGATATTCCAGCCATAGTAGGATACCTGTTTTGGAAAGAGTTTTTTTTCTGACTATCTGCAGTAAGCATACTCTGTAAAAAAGACTACTTAAGCAGCATGCAATTTTCTCATAGATTTGAATGCTCGTAATAATTCGAAGTATATTTTTATAAAAACACGCATGCAAATATTATTTCTTTTTACTCATTTTTATAACATATTACGTCCTCTTCCAAATTTTTCTACTCAAAGAAAAGGCATCTTTCCGTTTTCAAAAAGTTTCTAAATTGCTGAATAATTTTGAACTCTACCTGTCCTTACCTGAATTTAAAGGTTCCCAAACGACATGCTCTATGCCTTCTGTCAAAGGAAACTCACACACTTTTTCTACGCTTTAAGCAAGAAAACGCATAGTTCTCATAAAATGTTGCAGTGGATGTGGATCATGTTGCCATGCTTGTATAACAATGTAATAAATTTACAGATACGACGTATTATGAATGAACATTTCATGGTCTTGAAAAATCTCATAATTAGAAACTTTAAAGAAGATACCCTTTATTCAAGTATAAAATTTAAAGGTGTAATTTACTATAAATCAAGTAAAAATATTTGTTTTTTTAAAAAAATATACGAGTTAATAAGAACATTGAAAATCAACGATAAAATTGCATACTACTTAATTAGCCGAATTTTACAGCGAATGCTTTCTGCAGTGCAAGATGCTTCAGCCGCAGTAGGATGCCGGCTTTTGAAATAGCTTCTTTATTACCACCCGAAAAAGTATACTCTGTAAAAACGGCTGCTGGATTAATATGCAATTTTGTCATTGATTTTCGATGCTCTTATATATTCAATTTTGTACAGAAAACACGAACAAAAATATTATTTCTTATACTCGATTGATAGAAAATTACGTCTTCAAATTTTAAAACATGAAGGAAGGGTATCTTTCGGTTTTATAAAAGTTTCTAATTATTATTTTTTTAAAGATCTTGAAATGCACATCCCTAATACCTCGTATCCGTCAATTTTTTAACATTGCATATAATGTATAAAACCTGATCCGAATCCACTACAACCTTTCATGAGAACGGTGTGATCTCTTCTTCGTAAGATACAGACATTTGTGATTATTCCTTACACAGAGTATAGATAGCATGTACTTTGAGAACCGTGAATTTAACTGTGAGGGCCAATAGTGCTAAAGATTATTCAGTAATTTGGAAACCTTTAAAAGCCATTTTTACAGGGTAAACGTTTTGCGCGTGGTCAGACAGAAGCTTGTTCAAAAGCCGACATCTTCCTGTGACTGTAATAATTTGGGATTAGGCTGCGCGATAACCAATGTGACAACTCTACACAGTTATTTGTTTGAATCGAAAAACCTTTAAGAATTTTGGTTGACATTTCATGGGCGTGCGAAAGAGGGCAAGGGCACGCAATCTTTCATACTTGACTTTCCGTTCACATCTGACGCTCTTCTCAAATGAACAGTCGCTGTTGCGTTTTTAATGCAGTGCTTTTGATCTTCTGTGCTAAACCTCGCTTCCTCTAACTGCCCACTCTGAAATGTGAGATACCACTCAGAATGGGTTAGTTGGTGAATTTATTTGGCCATCCGTTTGGATGCCCATTTACTGACACCGCTGTGTTGCATGATGGCGCGTTTCTAGGTTGCTTCCTTTGTGCCGAACCCATTTCGTTGCAAATGTCAAACGAAATTATGACACACGTTTTCAGTAAGAAAGGACCAGTTAAATGGAGCTGCAATATTGAAAAGGATTAGGTATAACCTCGTGATATTCGCAATAAAAAAGGAAGCTGGCTTTGGGATGCGTTTTTCGGCCGTTCGCAAAAACCACAATAGGTTTAAATAGTATTCCATTTTTCCATTGATTTAACACACCCTTTTAAATCTAAAGATATTATGTAAAAAAATTCGCAAAAATATCGTTTCTTCTATGCATTCCATAGCAAATCACGTCTTCTTCATATTTTATATCAAAAGCAAGGGGAGGTTCCGATTTTAAAAGTTAGTAAGACCGTACAATGTACACTGAAATAGCATCGTTGCCATCCTGTTATTAATGCTCGTCATTAAGTATACAATATCGTCCACATTCGTCCCAAAATTTAGTAAGCGCTATAAGGTATCTTCTGAAAGCCATAAAGGAATGTATGATTTTTCTTACGCGCAAAGTATACAGCTTGCGGACTGAAATCTGCAAGCGAAAATACGATGGTAGGTCAGGCTCAAAATTATTCAAAATCGAACACCTTTCATATACCCAAATAAACACTTTCTTTGAGTAGAACATTTGATTAGGAAGTGATTTTAAACCACATGCGTAGAAGAAACGCTATTTTTGAAAATTTCTTTAAAATTATATTTGAGCTTAAAAAGGCATATTATTTGTCGTCATTTTTACCGAGTGTTTTTTACCGGCAGCTCAAAAGAAGTGCATTCAAAACAAACATCCTAGTATCTCCGAAATAAAGCTAGATTTTGCAGCAAGATTATCAATGTTACAACCCCACTCAAATACTCCATCCTAATTGAAAATGCGTTTCAGTATTTCGGTTAACGTTTCATGAGAGTGATCTTTACTTTACTTTTACTTTACTTTGAGAATACCAAATGCAAGTACAGTGGAGAGTACTTCGATCTTTAAAAGCTGTTCTAGCACGCTTTTACAGCGTGCGTACTCGGTATTTAGGGCATAAGAGCGATTGCCGACTCTAACGTATTGTCACTAAAACTTATTCTTTTAGTTACTTAATAATAACAATAATTTAACTTTACTTCATGTAACAAACAACAAGTTCATTGATTTTGTACCTACCACTGCCTGGTACCCCCGTGTCTCATCAGGAGGATTTGTACATCATCTTTTTACATGACAGCACAGGTACTAGCTAAAGGCTGGGCTTTTGAAATTGAACCGCCATTATTCTGCTCTCCATTCCCACGCAAATCTCCTTTTATGTACATCAGTTGACCTATTTTCCCCATTATATACTGATTTTTAACCCTCTTTATGTAATCGAACTACAATAATGAGGTCAACAGCGCAAGACGCCGGCACCGTCTTTAAGGAGGACCAATTTGATCTACATTCTGAGACTCACTCAAGGATGATTTCATAAGTCGAAAGTTGCAGTCTTCCGCAATTCGTTTGTGATCTTCCGGTGGACTGGCAGTCAGACGGCGATGGCTCCTCCATATCCCCTGAGTAAGTAACTCCTGATGTGTGCGTAATGGGGACCAGGTCGTGCTGTGGCACTCGAAGAAGGGTACGCCGACCCGTCAGCCAATGCGCCCACTCCCACATCAGACAACTCACTGACTCGGATGATGGTCTGATTGTGGGGGTGGGGGAGAGAGTGAGGTCAACAGTTCAGCGCATTTTCCTCACTATAAACAATCTGACGCGCTTGAAACTATCACGGTGCGCTAAAAGCCGTGGCTTAGAAGGTTGCCAACTGACAGGAACACTCGGATCGCGTGGTCAGCCCAATGTGTGTTTTATGTGGAGTGGCTGACTGGCGGACTGCAAGTCAGGCTGCAAGGGCTCCTTCTTAATGTGGCCTTTATGGCACTCCCACTCCATTGGATCCGAGCCAGGTGTGGTGGTACGCCCTGGGGCGGCTCCGGCTGCGCCAGCCACCTGCGCCCTCTCCCATCTCCGGTCTTCTTGACTATGTCATGACACCGGGCTCAGGTGGGGGAGGAGGATAGAGTGCGGTAGCTGCAGCGCAAGGCTACTAGCACTTAAAATTAATTCAGGCGCAAGTCACCGTCCCTGCACCACCCTTCCGTGGAGCATACGGTGGACATAGTCGAAATCGGCGGTCGAACTATCATATCTAATCTTATTCACGCTGAATGGAGGACAATTTTTGCTGTACGTTTTGAAACTTTAATTTCAAAATATATCGTACCTCTCTCTCTTTCTCTAAGCCCAGACACGAGTATCTCGCCAAGCTTGTGCCGCTGCATGACGCAGCTGCGAGGTGTTCGGCTCGTCAATGAGCCCCCAGCGCTACCCGTGTGTTTCAGTTTCAGTGTAATTCAGTTTCATCCTGCCTTGTTTAATTTCGTACAATTTTCACAAGTGGATAAATAAGTACGCAGTTTATACTACTGAATTCCAGTTGGCAGCTTGTGAATATTACGTGGTTATTCCGTAGTGGCTTATAGATTTCGGCCCAAATATTCATATCACCCTTGGGACCCAGCTTGTCAAGGTTCCTTCCGAAGGATTTACTCCACATTTGCGCATTAATTTCCTTGGAAATTAAGCAAGACACGTAAGCCTTTCCCCATTGAATACTTGAAGAGTTTTCTTTGATCAACGGCCTACTTTACTGAAAAATATTTTTCAGACAGGCATCAGTGAACAGCAATGAAACCCTCACAAACAGATAACAGCAAACACTTCCAAAATGAAATGCTAGTAGTGCCCGAGTACGGTATAGCTCCAGACGCTCCTAGATGAAGTGGAATTCAGCGCCGCAGTGATTGGGCTATTGCCTTTTCGGTCACATCTGCGACAAGCTGGTTGCCACTCCGACTCCAGCATAAAATATTTCATCAGATCACGCAATGCACGCAAGTCACTTCTTTTAACTGTTCCCATCAAATGTTAATTTTAATATATTAACCGAAGAGGCATATGAAAAAAAACTGATTAGAATCGTCAGGATTTCGTAAAATATTCTGAATTCCAAAATGGACATTCGAAAATTGCAGCATAATTTAGGAAATTGGGCAGTTCCTTGGAAAACACTAAATTTTTTCACATATCCATTAGCCTTAAATATTGCGGAGACCGAACAGTATTGTAAACGTAGCATTTATTAGGCAGTATAAACTTTGGTATCGTATTTAATTTTTCACGACAGTATGACGCTTTTAAAGCGGGAATTCTATAGGAAGCTGTGCCAATTTCCATTGGGAAACGTGGTTTCGGTTGTTCGTCAAATTGCAACGATAATACCAAGTCAATTAGCTGTAGCTAAGCTGATTTTTAAGGTTTACCGTTCCATTTCTTGGAGGTGAAATCTTCTAGGAAATGTAATTGATTGATGTGTTTATCGTCCAGGGAAATTCAAATCTTGGTTTTATTCCTATAACACTTAAAACTCAGTTCGCATTTTTCACGAACTGCACTGCCGCCTAACTCTCCTAGAGCGTATACTTTACGGAAACATGTAATACTCCCCAGTCAATTTGTCAAGAGAGAGGTCATGGTGTTAATTAGTCTACGAAATTCCTCAGGATAAAATTTAATTTGTTATTAGCTGGCTGATATCAGATGTGGTAAATAGTTAGGAGAAATGTTTGCTTTCAACTTCAATACTCCTACTTTGAGATGAAAAAGTTTCTAATTTTACAAGAAGAAACTATAAGAATTGGTAAATATTACAATTATTTCTAATCAAAATACGTGCATTTACTTAGAACTTTTCACAATTGCGATTGATGGTATGTTAACGCAACTACTGAAGTTGTATGAAATTACCTCCTGACCGAGGTGTTAATGATTGGCAAACGTAACTACTGCGATATTCTGAAATTCAATCTTTACTTTTTATAAATTTCTTCTACTTATTGTGGTACCAGAGTGTTTCCCTAACCAATGATATCTTTTATTGCAGGAACCAGCTATGAATGATGGGAGTTACTTTGAAAGACGATAACAGACAATTTCTACGCCTGTAGAGTAGATTTCATACATGATTTCCCTCGGGTATTTTTAAAATAAACTTTTTCTCGTCATTCATTTCGCTTGGTAAAGAGGAAGAGAGAGAGAGAGAGAGTGGGAGTGAGAACAGCATAGGAATGACCTGCGTGAGTCCATAGGGAAGGGTTAATCATCAAGAGCTTCAACGGGTACCTCCAGAATCAACGAAATCGAGGCATCCTGCTGTTAATTTTTTTTCGGTTGCGAGGCCCTAGGAGGACATGATGAACTGCCACATCAAATCCCCGCCTCTAACACCCTCTACCCACCGTCAAATCCCCCTCTTGCGCCGCGGGGTGTGAATTAGAAAACTCTATTTCAGTTGCCTATTTTAGATTTTCATATTGGTGGCTCACATTGTATGTGCTTTTCACCGGTTGGTTTGGGTTGATCTCCAAAAAATTTCCAAAATACCAGCCTATTCGAGGAAATGAATGAAGGAATGCGGCTTGAAGTTCTTAGCAAAGTAAAAATTGGAGTTTGCTTCGGATCTCAGTGTGTATCAGATTCTTCCGAACTGGATTTCCAGATTGGGAATTTCAGCAAAATTCAACTGTTATCTGCTTTATTAATATAACTGGAATGTTTCCAAATTCCTTGACTAAAGGGGCACACACGATGACGACGACAGTTCGACCGTCGTAGTTCGACGATGTCCACTGTATGCTCCACACCATGGTGGTGCAGGGACGGTGACATGCGCGTAGATTAGTTTTAAGTGATAGTAACCTTGCGCTTCAACTTTCGCACTCTTGCCTCCTCCCCCACCTGAGCCCGGTGTCAGGATCGAGTCAAGAAAACCGGAGGCGGGAGAGGGCGCATGTGGTTAGCGCGGCCGGAGCCGCCGTTGGGCGTGCCAACACAACTGGCACGGATCCCATGGAGAGGGGGTGCCATAAAGGCCACATTAAGGAGCCATTGCAGTCCGGCTCTCAGTCCACCAGTCAGCTAATCCACACAAACCACACATTGGGCTAACCATGCGGGCCGAGTTATCTCGTAAGTTGGCAACCTTCCAAGCCACCACTTTCAGCACACCGTGATAGTTTCAAGCGCGTAAGATTGATTATAGTGAAGTAAATGCGCTGAGCCGTCGAATTCACTCTCGCCCCCCCCCCCCCCCCCCCTACACCATCAGACCATCGGCCGAGCCGGCCAGTATTCTGATGCGGAAGTGGGCGCAGCTGCTGATGAACTCGTCTACGCGTACTATGTACAAGACCTGGCCCCCAAATACCAGCACCAGGATTTCACACAACAGGGGCTCGAACGGCCCATATCTCGAATGATTGAGATAGCCAGAGGTCACATTAAGAAGGAGCCATCACAGCCTGACTCTCAGACCACCCGTCAGCCACTCCACGCAGCACAAATTGGACTGACTGTGAGGTCTGAGTGTAATTGCCAGTCGACAACCTTACAACCCACGGCTTTTATCGCCCCATGATATTATCAAGCTCAGATCACACATGCAGCAGAGGAGTCACATGAAGAAGGAGCCGATGATCATGATTGCCTTCCAATCAGCTATGCAGACTGAGAGCATGTATTTTGTGGTAATGCATGTGATCATTTGAGGTGCAGAGGCTGATGAGGAGAGATGTAGTGTTGGGGTATGGCTGGTGGTGTTCTACCGCAGGTCTTCATGGAGACGCATGTGACCTAATAGACCCATGCGGTGTGTGAATGTGCGTGGGCAGTGCGGACAGTTGAGTCGGGTGCGGTGGGTGTATGTTTGTGCTCCTGACACTGGTTCACCGGTCTCTGTGCCATCTATTTGCAAATGACAGACCAGGACGATGCGTGATGTGCATGCTTGGTGACAATCAGGACAAGATATGTCGGGAGGTGCTGCGAGTACTGGTAGTCACGTTCATCGGAGGACTGTGGGAGGTGTTAATGGGTGTGCAAGATGTTTTATCATCGCGGTGGATTCCGCTTTCGTGGATGCCCATGTAACCTAGCAGGCCGATGAGATAAGTGAATACACGTGGGCAGTGAGGGCATTGGAGGTGGCGGTCTCTGCTGTGTGTTGGTGCTCCAGACACTATTTCACCAGTCTCTGTGCGATGGATTCGCAAGTGACCGTCCAGACCGATGTGTGAGGTGAATTTTCGATCGCAATAAGGACAGGTTAGTACCGTGTCCCCATCGCCGGTACTGTGGGCGGTGGCAGGTAGTCGGAGGTGGCTACTGAAGTGGCGGGATTGGGGCTTGTGGTGTTCGTCACCATGATCGGTGCAGCGGGTGGGGGAGTGAGGATGGTTTTGGTGCTCGTGGGCGGCGGGGCATCGATAAAGTTGTTGTCAGTCGTTTGGGTGGTCGTTGTCATCGGGTCTGAGTCAGATTTGGCAGAGTTTCATATTGTGGGATTGTTGTTGCACCGAGTTCGACGATGTCTGACCAGGCCGATTTCGCGCGCGGAATGTGCGTTGACAGCGTGGACACGTTGGCAGGGCTTGGGCATTGGCGTTGTTGATCCGCGGTGCTTGTGACTTGTGAGCCGTCCGTTTGGCCTTAGCAGCAGTGATCCGGTTGGCCTCATAGATTGCTGCACCAGTTTTCACGGATCTTCTCCATGCAGGTGTATCCTGGGAGAGGTCCTTCCAGGTCCCCGGGTTGATTTGCAGTTGCTTCAGAGATTTCTTCAAAGTCATTTGGGAAGTCGCTCGACGTCCATTATCACAAGATGGCTGCTCCATCGCAGTTGCACTTGCCTCAGCATGGCGTGAACGCTGAAGATTCCGGTCCACTCCAGGACTTCCATGTCCGGGATCCTGTTTTGCCAGTTCAGCTTTAGTATTCTGCGGAGGCAGCTGAGATGGAAGTGATTCAGCTTCCTTTCTTGATTCGAGTAGACATTCCAGGTCTCCGCTCCGTAAAGGAGTGTCGTCAAAACGACGGTCTTTTACATCTTCAGTTTGGTGTTCAGGTGAATACCGTGCCGATTCCACATGGAGGCCTGCAGGCGACCGAAAGACTGACTGGTTTTGGAGATCCTTTAGACAACCTTCGCATTGATTCTCGTAGTGCATGACCGCGTGCTTCCCAACAAAGCAAAGGTTTCCACATTTTGAGTTGAACGCCGATTATTTTGATTCGGGGAGCATTGTATTCTCCGCTGGGTGTCGGCTGGTACATGACCACCGTTTTGGCTATACTGATTGTTAATCAAAATCGGCGCAGCCTGCGGCGTAGAGGTATATACTCCTTTCCATGTCCTCCTCCGTCACTGTGTTAAGGGCGCAGTCATCCGCGAAGAGCAAGTCATAGATTCTACTCGTAGACACGCCCGTTGTGGTTTGCAAATACCGACTGTTGAGAAGGTGCCCATCAGTTCTGTAGGCGATGTGGATCCCAGGCTGCTAATCACGGTAGGCGTCCACTAGCATAACCGAGAACATGAGACTGAACAGAGTGGGAGCCAATAAGCAGCCCTGCTTCACTCCGTTGGTCACTGCGAATGCTACGGATACCGTCGCGTTGTCAGTGACGCGCGCCGTCATCCCGTCATGAAGCTGAAGCACCATGTGCGTGAACCGCTCAGGACAGCCGAATTTCTGCATAAATTTCCACAGTCCGTCAGGATTCACCGTGTCAAAGGCTTTCGTTAGATCCACGAAGGTAGTGCATAGGTGAGTTCAAATCTCCTTGCGGGCGACAAAGATAATATCGGTTGTTCCGCGGTGTCGGCGGAAGCCACATTGGCTTTCCAGGAGCAGTGCCTGCTCTAGGTGACCGCTCAGACGATTGAGAAAGAAAGGGGTGAAGATCTTCCCGCCGATGTTGAGCAACGATATGCCTCTGCAGTAAGCACAGAGTTGCCGGTTCCCCTTCCGTTTTTAGAGATGGACGATGGTCACGTCTTTCAAATCCTGAGCAGCTTGAACTTGGTGCCACATCTCCTGGAAGGGTGTTGTGAGTTCCGCCAACAGCTGGGGCCCACCATGCTTTTAGGCATCCGGTGAGATTGCGTCGGATCTCGATGCATCCACGTAGCCTTCTCCCGCGTCGGAAGGCGGAAGAAGGTGTTGGTCAACAGGAGACGCTGTTCCGCAAAGGTTCACAGAAGAAGTAGGTCATTATCGTTACAGCTGCCGAGACCATGGGGACCCAGCACTCCCTGCCAGGCAGCGTGGTCCGTCCCGACGCGTGCGTTGAAGTCACCAAGGACAATTAACTTGTCCACTTTCGGCATAGTCGCCAGCAGGGCATGCAGGTCCTCGTAGAATTCGTCCTTCGCCGCATCAGAGCTCGTCATTCGGGGAGCGTAGGCGCTGATGATGGTGGCAAACTGGTCTCCCGAAGAGGCAGGCGGAGGCTCATCGGACGATCATTGATGCCCTGTGGCAGACAGGGCAGACGTCCCACGATGTCGTTCCGGATGGCAAAGGCAACACCAGCGTCGCGTCACTCTGCATTTGGCCGGCCGCTCCAGAAGAAGGTGTAGCCGGCACCCACGTCCTCCAGCTGACCCTGCTCAGAGAATCGGGTCTCACTGAGAACAGCAATGTTGACCATGTAGTGCACCAGTCCCACAGCGACTAATGCTGTCCTCCGTTCCGGCCGGTTACTCCTAGGATTGTCTAAAAGTTAACGAACATTCCAGGCTGCTAGCGTGTGTGGACTCATCTGAGCAGCCTAAAAGGTATGGCGCGAGGCATGGGGACGGGGTTAGGCGGTTTGTATGAGGTTTACTACCGCGTTTTTTTGCGATCTTCGAGCCGCGGCTGGCTGCAGAAGGCGGGAGATCCAGCATTTGCTTAGGGCACCTTTTCTTGCCCCTTCCTCCGCGAGGAGGCAAGCAGTGCTGTCCTTAAATAGGGCTATTAGGACATCCCAGACGGCTGCCGAAATCACTATGGATCACGGTTTTGTTTTAGTGGGAGAGCGACCAGAGTTATCCTGGTGCCCCCTACGGGGTTGCTGTCGCCCCCACCGTAGGACTTTTTGAGAGAGGGGAGGTGGGAAATTTTGGTAGTCAGACATACCGGGTGTGGAGGCCCACACGACACTGCAGACCCTTACCTGGCTTAGCCCGCCGGTCGTGACGGTCTCCCAGGGTATGACCACTTGGAAAAACCAAACACATGTGAGAGTTTGGTACCAGTTAGAGGCGGCCACAGGAGCATTCAACACCTGTAGGTGACAAATGAAGTGACCAAATGCTATCTTTGTGGTGCTACCCCTAATTAGTACTCCCTACACTCCCACAGACACATAATGAAAAGGTAGAACCGCTTAAGACAAGGAGATCGGAATGAAAATTTCTGACCTATCAGCCGTCATCAGCCAGTCATTCCCAACCACAAATGTGGACCACCTGGGATTCGAACCCGGGACCTTTGGTTATTGTATCGAATGCTCTACCAATGAGCGATGGGCCCACTGTTTCTGTCGGTTGCGATCGGGAACATGATTATAGTGTGCGGCTCGTCGATCTGGTCAGGGAATAGATAAGTCCCACTGTACCTTGGAGCTCACCTCCTACTAGCCAGAAATGGCCATTCTGGTCTCTCTTGTCTTTTTCGTTTCTAACTTATGATCATAGATGTAAAAAGTCGCCATGCGACTGCGTCTGAGGGCTCTAAAGTGAGCTCAAAGGAACAGCGTGACGTACATGTTCCCTGAACAGATCGGTGAGCCTCACACCATCATCATATTCCCGAT
Organism: Schistocephalus solidus; assembly: GCA_017591395.1. Lineage (NCBI taxonomy): Eukaryota > Metazoa > Platyhelminthes > Cestoda > Diphyllobothriidea > Diphyllobothriidae > Schistocephalus > Schistocephalus solidus. Next base: position 112,607 of record WEDG01005317.1, read on the forward strand.
CGCAACCGACAAAAACGAAGTGCACGTGGCTCGTTGGTAGAACATTCGAGTCAATGACCAGAGAAAATGAATCACTGTGCTCAGTAGGGTCAGTATAGTTTTCTCAAACTACACAGGAAAACACCTAATCAGCTTCATCAGATCATATTACTCAGGTGTTTGGAAACTGCAGGAAACCATCTCTACATCAAGCCATCGCGCTTACACGTCGTCTGACGAGCCAATGTCTAGGCGACCTTGCGAACGATGGACGAATCGAGCGCTCTGACTGGACATTCTAAAGGTCAGTGAAACCGACGTGGGCAGGTTATTTCTGCCCAAAAGCAGTAATGACACTTGACGGCAGAGAAAATTAAGAAGCATACACAAAAGTTCACTCACTTTACTGCGGGCCTTTTTGAGGTTCCATCTCTAATTGGTATACAACTGAGCCCCACCTATTTGCAGATGTTTTTCGTAGATACCATCGAAAATACTCGTTAATTATTTCCATTTTTCAATACTAAATGATAAAATGATAATGATAAAAATTACTTGATAATTTTCAACTATTAAAATATATATAAACCCAACTAAATACAAATAAAATGGACGTTTTCTTTAGAAAATTCACCAACCGATACAAAAATTCCAAACAATAAGTTCCTGAGAAAGCAAATGCACCTTATGAAGCTAAAATACGCAATCCAATTCTACTTGTACCAATGTTATTGCTGCCATCTCTATGCATTATAAGAAAACGTAATGCAACGAAACTATATGAAGAAAACGTACGTGCCTAAATATGGGGTAACCGGACTTATTTTCGTTTTGGTAATCGTAATAACTGTAGGTGTGCCCGCGCGTAGCTGTAAGTCATATATTCTTAAACGGTACTGTTTTAAGATGACCCTGGAATGACATTACAGCGTTTTAGGATGATAGTTTAAGGTATATTTGGCATTTTAACCTTAAAATACGCAACTAGAAACGTTTTCAGAGGGGTATTTGCGGATTTCAGCTAGTTCCCGGTAGCTGTGTTCCCTATCCCTACGGATACCGAAGGTCGACTGTATAATGTTTGCCCAGTACTAGTGAAGGCGTAAGGAGTCATATTTTCCGTCAACAATAGTTGAAACTAGTTTACAGTGTCATCAGGAGATCTAGAATGAGCTGAACCACCACCCGTTGCATCTACCGCACTCTCCGCACCCTCATCCACCTGATTACCGAAAGTGGACGTAGTCACAACGGCTGCCATGGTTGAACAGCTCGTCTAGTCGTGTCGCACATGGGTAATGACCTCTACAGCATGCACCAGGCAAAAATAATGGCAGCTCCAACTTTACGTGAGTGAGAATGCCACAATATGAAGGAGTCATTACAATTCGACTCTCAGTTCTTCAGCTAAACCAAAATACTTCCCTACGAAATGAGGTACCCCTTTATTTGACAGCCATCCAAGTCACACTTTTAACGCATCGGGATCTATGCAAGCGTGTCAGTTTTATTATATTGAGGAATGTGAGGATAGATTCTCCGGAATTGGCCTTATTCTCTCTTCCCTCTGTCATGGACCAGTCCACTGTCCAAGCTTGTCAGTTATCTGGTGCTGGACTGGGTGCAATGGCTGGCGCAGCCAGCACACGCACGCATGACAGTAATTATGAGGTTACGCGGGCTCAGTGCAGCCAGATAAACGCGTGCCGTGAGTCAGCCCGACCCCATTTTGGTTCAGCGCCTCTGTGGTGCAGCCTGTCGTGGGAGCCACGAAGCTATCCGCATGTTCACTGAAATGTGGGCAAAACAGTGTCCAGTTTTATTGTCAGTTCCGATTGGAATTCGGAATAAGGTACTAGTTGCCTGATCATTAAGACAAATAATTGGTTCATATGGCGGAATCGCCATATTTCAAGCCCACATTGGGTATTCCTACGATGCTCCCAGTTAAGGGTTGCACGGAGGCAAGTACTTACACGTATGCAACCTTCGCATCGTATGCAGGTGTCAGACTTAAAGAAACGCAATAATTCCCATTGATTCAATTAACCCAATCGTTAAAAACTCGGTGGCCTCGAACCAACGCAAGCCAGGGGAAGGCTTTCGTACAGCCAACATTCTAGCCAACTGAGCTACGAGGCCCCCCTTGGAGATGTGTGTTTAATCACACTTGACTCAAGTTACTCACCCGGCCTACTGTAACGTATGCAATCCACCAATTTTGATACATAAAACTGATTGCCCAAGCAGGATTTCCTAAGCAATCAATCTAGAATCCGCTAGATGGCTACCAGGTGTAATTAGTGAAAAGGGGTTTTCACGGGTTTTAGTAATTCTCTCTCGGTATATTTGGGCCAAATAACAGGGTCGTTTCCGACATTATGGTCGTCATAAGTCAGCCATACACCGGGTCCAGGTTGAGGTTCATAAGCTTTAAATCAGGGGCACTTGGTCATGAAACACTTGAGTGAAACTTGCAACCGCTTGAAACAACGGTAACTTTTGGTGCACTGCGGTCTGAAATATGCCAGACCACTGAGTTTCTTGCAGAGGGAGCAACACTTATGTTGCATTCAGCACAGGAATCCCAAACTCTACGCATCACGTATCTGGCTGGTAACGGCAGGTAAGCCAAAACTGGACAACTCAGTCTGCCTGCTTTGTGTCAGTTCTCCTTTTGCAGTTTTGATTCCTTGTTGCAATACTACCTCTGGCGAAGACTCAAGACTGAAAATACAAGGCAGATCCGAACGAGTAGACCAGTAGGACACACACTGCCACAGTGACTTGTGCTAATCATTTCATTAATTCTTGTTTTCTTTACAGTATCTTCATGGCGCCAGTCTTATCTCCTTCGAAAAAAAAAAAGATAATTAAGTTTAGAATGGCTTATTTCTCTCGCCAAGGGCTATGACTGGCAGGAGATAGCCGCCTTATTGACGCTCATATTTTTAGTCTAACTCTAAGGTTGTTTGCATGGTCACTCTCCTACATATTAAGTGGTCATGCACTTCACAAACTCGATGCGGAATTCGTTTTGCCAGGCCAACCAAAGTGATAGGCACCAGAGGCCAAAACTGCCCCCTGCAAAGACTGGCTGTTGGCATGACACTAAATTACATTTTAACAGTACAACGTTACAACTCAAGTTCAACTGGAGAAGGCAGAAGTTGTAACATTTTTGGCGATACAGATGATATGAAAGAGAATTTCATTCGTTGATGAACGCTACCCGACCGTAACGGAACTCACTAATCCCGTTCTGCCTTGCGGTCCATTCTCGAGCGCCGCCAGCAGTCGTACAGCGACGAGGATTAGTAGAGGCACATTAAAAATGCCGAAAACGACAAGGGAAACCAGAATGGTCATTTCTGGTTCATTAGCTATCATCAGATAGCCATACCCAGCTCCCGGTAGTACCCCACCGAAGGCTCGAACCCGCGTCCTGTTGATCAGAAGTTCAACGCACTAACCTCTGGGCACCGAACTCGTTGTCTAGCCGGTTTAGACCAGGAATATGGACATTCATTGATAAACTCTCACCGATCATGAACGGAACTCACTCGTTCCGTTGTGCCTTGAGGCTTATTCTCGAACCCTGCCAGCAGCCGCACAGTGGCTAGTAATAGTACAGGTAGATTATGAATGCCGAAAAAGACAAGGCAGACAAGACAAGGAAGAAAATTTAAGCTTGGAAACCTATAAACCTCTCACTGAGTATTTAGCGGTAGCTCCTGTACTAAAATTGGTCTTACGCCAAGTTCTAGGAGCACTGAGTTGGGGGTCAGGGTTAAAGTTAAGGTTCAAATACGGAAGTAGGCAACCAGTCTAAAAGTTAGCAGAAGATCGAATACATTACGCGAGACTCGTATTCTCACATCCTACCCACTTACCTTGTCTAGGCTCCTGTGAGTTACTACAGACCTCTTTTATTCGGCTGGGCTTTAACTATTTTCTAACCAGTCTGCTAGCATTCTTTCACCAAACTGAGACAACATTATGGCTTGTGTAATCACTTTAAGAATCATTTGAAGCATATCCATTCGCCGTGGAATAAACGCTTACGGTCTAGCTACTTTCGAAGGCTAACTTGCACGAGGATGAGAATGCATTTTTGTGAGGGCCGCTGTCGCTGCTGCTGCTGCTGCTACTGCTGGCTAACTTTGCGTGGGCTAACTGACACCGATTTCGGTCACAACAAACACGAAGCCTGCAAAAGCATCATTGATTGGCCTAATCTAGACTCGTTATCGAGTTGGCGCAAACTCTTCCAGTGCAGAGAATTCACGTGCGCGATCGTGTTCCGTCAAAACTCCGTTTCATACGTGTCATATTTTGCAGTGACCGGTTGGATTTTAACGACCGCCCAAGATTGGCGGGAGAAACGAGGGGCCGGATATTTTTATGGCGAAGGTGCCTAAACAAAGAATTTAAGGACACTTTAAACTTCGTGACCTCTTGTTTAACTGCTAATGGTCACAGTGTGTTTAGAAAATAGCAGTGCAGTGAGACAGCAGCATATCCTCTTTTGGCTATTTATTCTGAGGGGGGTTTATCTGACATGACGGCAAATTTTTAAACTGCACTTTAAATCCCAACAACATAAAAAGCGTAATTTTTAACGAGACAGTAGTCTGATTTCTGGCATGCGACAATTAAAATCCCGCCGAGGAAAATTATAATTTCATTTTATTACACATAAGCTATTAGGTAAGACATTTGAAAGTAGGCAGTAAATGTGCTATCACCTGAAATGTCAACCACAATTCGGCAGTATGTTTTTGATTTGAAAAACTTATCTAAGTAGGGTTAGGGTATTAATTATCATGCAGCACATTCTCCAGATATTGCAGTTCCACGTCCATTGCAAATTTTTATGAGACACATATGACATGTTTTTACTGGCGCACCGAAATTTGTAACTTGCTTTTCACGGAAAATATACGGCTCGAAGTTTGTAAACCCTGAATGCGAGTGTAACAGCATGTCGTGTTCAAATTCATTCAGTAATTGGAAATGTTTTTTTTTCTTCGAACCGAAAGATACCCTTTGGATATAAAAGTTAAAGAATATTTTGACACATGTTTTCTATAAAATATTTTTCGAATTTAAAAGGAAATCGAAAATAAATGAGAAAAGTTATATTACTTAAGTAGGTATTTTTTCATTGATTTTTTTAAGGGAGCTGAGAGAAGCTTGTTGAAAAGTGGCGTCCTGCCATGACTGAAATTCCTCTGGATTAGGCCGAACGATAATTCACATAACAACTCTATTCCGGTAAACATTTCGAAACTAAAACACATTTCAACAATTTTGGAGTCGTGAAGAAACTATTCGGAGTAAACACCCAGAACAGGGTAGGGCGATCCAACGGTATAAATACATAAGCGATAGAGAATGTTTCTTAGACATGCATGAGCCTGGTGAGGGAGGAAGTTTTATAGGGGAGCGATTGAGCGTGGTGCCGGCTACAGAACAGTCATTAATCTGACGGGCGAGGTAAATGGGGAAGTGAAGGTGAGTATTTATCTCATAAACTCTTACCATGGCAGTCAAAGGTGGATCACATGATCAAACGGCTTATACAGTATGGATTTGGACAAAAAACGCAATATGTGACCTCACTCAGGGACCAAAGGATATGTCAGCGTGTATTACACGATCGTATTGCACGTTAACATAACCCCAATTTGTTTCCATATGTTCGGTATGGTTAGGATTCGATGCCGGGTTAGTAGGACGCCGCAGTAGTTTCAAAACCGCATCAGTTTTGCGTGGTAATGAAAGATCGGCCAGAGCCGGCCTCAGTCTTGCTCACTTCGAGGGTCCTTAAAAAGTTGCTCAGGCCAGCTAGGAATGACATCGTGCATTTTGGTCGGCGTGTTGTAAAGTCACCGGCTCTCGCAAGCCGCATACGTATCGGGCCAACAAACTATTTTGCTACCGTACTAACCCGATAATGACGGCTAACATTTAAAAACAAAGTGAAAAGTATTAGGGTTAGTTTGGTGCTCTCATTTGCTTTTACTTAACTCCACCCATAAAACGCCTATTGCCACGGGTCCCATAGTACTCGCTGACCTACCATTTGTTCCCTCACTGGAGTCGCATATTGCGTTCCTGCATTCATTTGCTTTCCTCCATATTTCCACGGTTTCTGAAAAGCGTAGGAGACCGTAACTTCGTCCACCGCTTACCCCATGTACTGGGCGCAGTATGGATAACTTCGCGTGAATTAATTTTTCTGCCCGCTCTCCTTACCACCCTCATATGTACTAGGGACGATAAACGCGGTTGTTTGATCCACCATAGCTTCGGTGTTTCATACTCGAGGTTCTTCTATCTCTTATTTTCTGCTCTCAACTGTATATGTTCGGCTGTCCGAATGGCTAACCACCTTTGCATGCGTCCTATTCTTTTGCATTCGATAGTACACGTAAACTCATGGCTATAGTGTGACATGGTGTGCATAAGGGCGGCGTATGTCCTTCCCATCGTGCATCGGCACAGTCGCGCGATCACGTTTGACACATTATCACCCTTGAGGGGTTCACTAGCGTCTTTTTCACGAACATAAACAGTTGAACAGGAGGTCACGAAATTTGTGACGCCATTAAATTCTGCGTGTTTCGTCACCTCCACCTTCTTCAAATTAACTCCATGAAAAATGCTTTCCAATTCTTGCTACGAGGCCTGATACAGGAGGTCTCAAGGTCTGGCCTGAAAGTGTAACCCTCTCGACATACATTCAGGGACTGATCTCATGAAATTTTAACGGAAATTCTGAGAAACATTTTTGATCGAGAAGGTTTACTTAGGTAGGGCCATGTAGCCTAAGATATTTAGACACGCCATTACATTGGCTTTCCATACTCTGTAAGAAATTACTGCTTAAGAAGTTTGCATTGCTGTTACTGAGGTTAAATGTCCTTATAAATGCAAATATATTTTACAGAAAACACGCTCAAAAATATCATTTCTTGAAATCCTTTGGTGGAAAATCACTCCTGATCTTTTAATGTTATAGTCAAAAGAATGGTACATGTAGGCTTTAAAGTTTTTTTTCAAATCCGAATACTTTTCAGCCCGATCTAATTTGTATTTGCATTTAAGGACTTCAGTATACAAGATACTTATTTTGCGGATGAAGAAAATCATACATCTCTTTATGACACTAAGCAGATACCATATATGGTTCATAAAATTTTGTAATGGACGAGGACCACATTTTATAAGTAATGAGAAGCATAAATGAAAGGACAGAATGGACTTTGTACTGTCACAAACTAGAAGATTTTGAAACCGAAAGATTCCCCTTCTTTGAGCACAAAATGTGAATAAAACTTGATTTTCTATCGATAATTTTGGGCATGTTTTATATAAAATATATTTGAATGTATAAGGGGTGCCGAAAATTAAAAGAAAAAGGAAATACTACTTTATTCAGCATTTTTTACTTGGCGTGGTTTTCGCACATGGGTGAAAGGACGTGCATTAACAAGCTGGCCTCTTGTTGCGTCCAGAAATATTATGTGATTAGGCCACACGATGATCGATATAACAACTCCGCCTAAGTAATCCTTAATTATAGGCAACACGTGTGAAAATTTCGGTTTGCCTTTTTCGAGATCAATCAACGACGATAATTGGGGAAAACATCAGCTGAAAACGATTGACCAGACTATGCAGACTCTGCGTCATCTGCCAAGCGACTGACCAGAGGACTGTTAAATACAACGGAAGGCGTCAATTTCGAAAGCTTCCTCATTATTGAGCCTATTGAACTGTCGTCCGCTAGTCGTAAACGAAGTTCCAGTAAGATACAGGGGATTGCCCTAATACTGAACTCACATGAATAGAAACCCCTCGTAATAGAGGTGATCTTTACACTATATTCCAGGCAGGTTAAGGTTAAGTGCAGGGTTAAGACGGGAATAAGACAAAATTAAGGGGTTAGAACACACGTACAGTAAACCTCCCGGAATTTGGCGCAAGAAGACCTGCATTCCAGCTTGTCCCCTAAATGGGTAACATTTCAAGCCACGGCATACAACGCTTCATAATAGTTTCGAGCATTGCAGGGCGTGGCTCAGAGTTTACCAAAGTTATCACACAAACACACAAGACAGTTCGACCATCGATTTCGACTATGTCAACCGTATGCTCCACACCATGTGGTGCAGGGATGGTGACTTGCGCGTGATATAGTTTAAAGTGATAGTAGACTTGCGCTGCATCTATTGCAATATCTCCTCCTCCCCTACCTGGGCCCGGTGTCATGACAGTGTCAAGAAGACCGGTGATGGGAGAGGGCACAGGTAGCTAGCGCGGTCAGAGCCGCCCCTGGGTGTACCACCACACCTAGCCCGGATCCCACGGAGTGGGAGTGCCATAAAGGCCACATAAAGAGGGAGCCCTTGCAGCCTGACTCTCAGTCTGCCAGTCAGCCACCACACACAAAACACACATTGGGCTGACCACGCGGTCCGAGTTATCCCGTCAGTTGGCAACCTTCCAAGCCACGGCACCTGGCGCATCGTGATAGTTTCAAGCGCGTCAGATCGTTTTATAGTGCGGAAAATGCGCTGAGCTGTTGACCTCACTCTCTCCTCCACCCCCACACAATCAGACCACCATCCGAGTCAGTGAGTTGTCTGATGTGGGAGTGGGCGCATTGGCTGACGGGTCGGCGTACCCTTCTTCGAGCGCCACAGCACGACCTGGCCCCCATAATGCACACACCAGGATTTACTTACTCAGGGGATATGGAGGAGCCATCGCCATCTAACTCCCAGCCCACTGGTCAGACACTCGACACACACAGCACATACACTGGGCCGACGACGTGTTCTGGTGTAAGCGTCAGATTGGCAGCCTTCCAAGCCACGGTGCCTAGGAAACCGTGATATTCACGGGTACATGATGATGGTGAGGGTGTTGTCTACGCATTGGGGTAGGTAGGGTGCGCTTAGTCGGTTTAGCCTCCGGTGGTTTACCGGGGTGGCAGTGGCGGTAAGAATGGCAGGCGTGGAGGGTGTGCATGGAGTATCAGTGTTGTCGGCATTGCGGTGAATTCCGCTGTCATGGGTGCGCTTATGACCCACGCGACGAGTGAATGCGCGAGGTCAGTGAGGGCAGTGGAGGCGGCGATCTCTGCTCTGTTTTGTTGCTCCATGCACTGGTTCACCAGTCTCTGTACGATGAATTCGCAAGTGAACGATCAGGCCGATGCGTGAGGTGAATGTGCGATCGCAATGAGGACAGTTTAGGCGAGAGTTCCCATCGCTGATGGTGGTGGTGGTGGCGGCTGCGGTGGTGGAGGTAATAGGTGATAAGCATTGGGGTGGGGTTTCCAAAGGACGGTTGGCCGAATTGTCGTATTGTTGGTGCATGGTGTCCGAAGATGTCCGACCAGGACGAGTTGCGCGCGGAAGGTGCGTTGACAGCTCAAAAATATCGGAAGGGTATGGGCATTGGCGGTGTTGGTCCGAGGCGCTGGTTACTTTCATGCCGATATTTCGGCCTTGGCGGCGGCGATCCGTTTGGCTTCATAGACTGCTGAACCAGTCTTTACGGATCTTTTCCATGCCGGTCTATCCTGGGCGAGGTCCTCCCAGGTCACTGGCTTGATTTGCAGTTGTTTCAGAGATTTCTTTAAATTGTCCTTGATGCGTCGTTTTTGACCTCCCTGCCGGCGAGCACACGTAGAGATCTCTCCGTATAAAAGTCGTTTGGGTAGTCGCTCGTCATCCATTCTCATCAGGGTCCGCTCCATCGCAGTTTCACTTGCCTCAGCATGGCGTGGATGCTGAGGATTCCGGTCCGCTCGGGGACTTCCGTGTCAGGGATCCTGTCTTGCCATGTCAACGTCAGTATTCTGCGGAGGCAGTTGAGGTGAAAGTGATTCAGCTTCCTGGCTTGGTTCGAGTAGACGGTCCAGGTTTCCGCTACTTAAAGGAGTGTCGTCAAGACGACGGCCTTGTACATCTTCAGTTTGGTGTTCAGGTGAATACCGTGGCAATTCCACATGGAGGCCTGCAGCCGGCCGAAGGCCTGACTAGCTTTGGACATCCGTTGGACGTTGACATTGATTCAGGGAGCATTGTATTCCGCGCTGGTGCATGACAACCGTTTTGGCTGTACTGATTGTTAATCCAAAAGCGGTGCAGTCTGCAGCGAAGAGGTCCATGCTCCTTTGCATGTCCTCCTCCGTCACAGTGTAAATGGTGCAGTCATCCGCGAAGAGCAAGTCATAGATTCTACTCGTAGACACGCGCGTTGGGGCCTGTATACGCCGAAAGATGAGAAGGTGCCTATCAGTTCTGTAGGCGATGCGTTCCCAGGCTGCTCATCACGGTAGGTGTCCAACAGCATAGCTGAGAACATGAGACGGAACAGGGTGGGAGCCAATACGCAGCCCTGCTTCACTCCGTTAGTCACTGCTTCGGATACCGTCCCGTTGTCAGAGACGCGCGCCGTCATGCCGTCGTGAAGCTGACGCACCATGTGCGTGAACCGCTCAGGACAGCCGAATTTCTGCATGACTATCCACAGTCCATCACGATTCACCGAGTCAAAGGCTTTAGTAAAGTCCCCGAAGGTAGTGTAAAGGTGAGTTCGCATCTTCTGGCACTTCTCTTGTAGCTGGCGGGTGGCAAAGATCATGGCGGTTGTTCCACGGTGTCGGCGGAAGCCACATTGGCTTTCCGGGAGTAGGCCCTGCTCTAGGTGACCGTTCAGACGATTGCGAAGGATACGGGCGAAGATCTTCCCGGCGATGTTGAGCAACAAGATGCCTCTGTGATTATCACAGATTTGCCGGTTACCCTTCCGTTTGTAGAGATGGACGATGATCGCGTCTTTGAGATCCTGAGGAACTTGTCCTTGGCACCACGTCTCCTGGAAGGGTGTTGTGAGTTCTGCCATCAGCCGGGGCCCTCCATGCTTGTAGACTTCCGGTGGGATTGCGTCGGATCCCGGTGCTTTACCACTGGAAGTCTGCTGCACGGCTAAGATGGTTTCTGGTAGAGAAAGCGGCAGATCCAGGTCATCGTTCGTGTCCACTTGAGGGAGCCGGTCAATGGCAGCATCGGAGATCGCTTCCGAATTTGCGATTTCTCTGTCAGCAGTTTTGTGCCATCAGAGCTGAGCAGCGGTGCGGTCCCCTTGCTACACGGGCCGTAGATAGCCTCGATGGCTTTGAAAATGTTTTTCATTTCATTGCGGTCCGCATACCCCTGGATTTCCTCAGCCTACCGTATCATCCAGGCATCCTACATCTCACGCAGCCGTTGCCGTACAAGGCGGCAGCATCTGAAGAAGGTTGCTTTGGTGGCGTCAGTCCGAAGGTCCATGTAGGATTTGTGTAGTCCATTCTTCTCCGCGAGTAAGATACTGATGTTGGCGTCATTGTCATCAAACCAGTCCTGGTGTTGACGGCGTGCGCGTCCGAGGACTTCGATGGCGATGGACTGGATGACATTTCGCAGTTGGCACCATCGTGTTTTCCTCAGTGGCATTTTTATCTGGAGCATACAGGTTCTCCCGTTTCTGGGTTATTTGGTTGCTGAAATCAAAACAGTGATCAGGCAAATTTAATAAAATAGTATTTAACTTACCTGGTGGCCTCTTACCTTAGGGCCTTCATCGGGGTTGCAGTCGGAGCCTCATCTGGGAGAGGACGAGGCGGTGATCTGTCCAACCATCGGCATCGCGGATCGCCTTGGTTACCAGCACGTCCTGTTGATCTCGCCTTCGGACGAGAACATAGTCCAGCAGATGCCAGCGCCGCGACCGAGGGTGCATCCACGTGACCTTCTCCCGCGTCGGAAGGCGGAAGAGACAAATGGAGCGACCAAATGCTATCTGTGTGGTGCTACCCATAACTAGTACCCCTACACCCCCCACACAAACACACACACACGACAGTTCGACCGTCGTAGTCCGACGATGTCCACCGTATGCTCATGGGAAAGTTGAGCAGGGACGATGACTTGCGCGTGATTTAGTTTAAAGTGATAGTAGACTTGCGCTGCATCTATCGCACTCTCTCCTCCTCGCCCACCTGAGCCCGGTGTCAAGACAGAGTCAAGAGAGAGGCGGGAGAGGACGCAGGTGGCTGGCGCGGCCGGGTCCCCTAAGTCCTAGCCGCCCCTAGGCGTGCCACCACACCTCTATGTTCGGCATTTGTTAGCGGAGCGCAACCCGAATAACGCATGCCATGCCCTAATGTGGCCCCCGTGTTGGTCCAACGCATCTAGCACGTGGCCCGTTTAGGGGGCACAAAACACACACACACACATACTAAAGGGCTGTTGCCACCAGTTTACCGCTCCGCATCATTCCAGGACGCGTGAGCAGCAGGAGAATGTACACGCACACAAAGACCGGACAGAACCGGCCCTGCTAGTAGGCACAGACTGTAGCGACGTTGGCAGCAGTACTGCTGCGGCTGCTAGCGCTACATTGCCCTACCAAGTCCATAAACAGGCACGATCGGGTACGGCCCGCCCAAAATACACAGGACGGTCAATCTCGTATTATAAGCACGAATCGACTAGCTGAGTGGCCCTTGCGCCGAGACAGACAAGGGCATGGGACATGACAACAACCGCATGGTCATTACCGCCACCATGCCGCCCGCAACTTCACCAGGCACCACCGGCTGGTATTCACTCCTCTAGATCAGAAAGCGAAGACAAATTTCACCAAGCAACCACGTGTACAACCTGTATACCCAGCGGGAGCGCTAACGCATCCACCGACAGGGAACCAGGCCCCAGAAAACTGCCAGCATACAACAGGCCGCAATTGCCATGGTTTGCTAAAGCGTGGCATAGCATACGCACACAATCCTACAGGCCCAGAAGGGTAAGACGGAGACAGCCCTGCAATTAGCCCAGTCCATTATACCCTTCAAAGGCGTTACGCACAGGCACACTAATCTACGTTGATTTGTAAGCAACGCTCACCACCTAACGTGTGCGTAAATGACCCGAAAGCTCCAGGTGCTGGCCGCATAAGTGAGGATGGTACGAGGCAGAACGGCATGTGACCAGTGCTTTGTATACGCATACGACTGAAGGCGTCTGTGCACTGGTTGACCGCATGGATTTCATGCAGGCAGGAGATGCATGCAGGTCGTTGTCTGGGCTCCAGAAACAGGCTATCCAATCACATTGCGATGGTTTTCTAGGTGTCCAGTCAGACCGATGAGTGAGTGGAGTATGCAGTCTCAGTGTATAACAAACTGACAGGGAGCCTGTGTCATTGGCAATCGTCCTCTCTATCCTAACGGTGACCCCTATTGGTGGGTACGAAGGTAACTGATCAGACTGCACCGAGACGGCGAGGCAATGCAACCGAAGGTGTTCTAGGAGGCTCCGAACGCGCCTGAACAGTCCGAACAGAGTAGCAAGGGTTGGACGCTGACATTTTTGGTCAGCCGCACCCCAGATATAGGTGCTTGTGTCTACTGAGTTGGCTCGGAAGATATGCCATACTGGCAGCACAGGTACAAACTAAAAGCCCAGCCACGTCTTTCGCTGATACTCTGCCGTTGTTTGACACAGTTACGAGAGTTTCGGCCCATCAGTTGGTCCCTCAGCATTCCCAATTTCAGTGTCTTGGTTTTAAGCTAGCAAATGCGCTACCAGCGCAGTGTATCATGTAACCCTAACAAATAATTTTGGCTTCCTGTAGGTGGTTTAATAAACACTGCACGAGTATCCCGCTGTGGCTGATGGACTTCGGCCGAATGTTCAAACCAACTTTCGGTCTGTACCGATAGACCTTTGTTCCAACGATTTGACGGTTAATTTTTGATGAAATTAAAGGACAACAATTACTCCAGTACTGACTGATGATTACCAATCATGTAAGTCATGCACAGACATTTTCTGTTTCCCCTTAATTAAATTAGATGGTTTAAAGGGAGTTTACCATCTTTTGTCACCTATGTGATGTGGTTGCTCCATCGTAGTTGAAATTGCCATAAAACGGCATAACTTCCCATCATGCCATTCTACTCGAATTGCTGGGTATGGAGGATCCCGTTCCTGCTACCACATATATTACGAAGGTCATTTAAGTGGAAGAAGGTTAGGTTTCTCTCTGGATCAGGTCTGAGTAAGGGTGGCTCTCTAAGCCGGCCACGGGAAAAATAAACACCTTGCCCAATAAATAAAGGTGGTTTCGGGTATAGTTACAGAAAGGGTAAATATTCTCATGTCCTAGACTGAACACTCTCCATAACCTTAAACGTATTTCTAATCTTAACTCCAACTCCACCCTAAACCCTATTACTACAGTTTATACTAACCCTAACCCTAAACTTAATGCTAACCCTAGCGTTAAACCTAGCCATAATTGATCTGGAATTTGGCGCAAAGCGGGCGTTTCCTGGGTTCATATCCGCTTATGGGGCATTTAATAAACCCTTACCTGCTCTAGTTTCGGCAGCACAGAATAGCGTTGTCAGGAGGGCTGCTCTATGCGGTCTACAATTCTTGTTGAGGAGGATTCTGCGGCGATTCCACCCTGTCTGTCCAGTACTTACTGGTGTTTGTCAAGCCTGCTATTCATGTACAGGCATCTTATATTTCCCTTAGCTCAGCTAGTTGAAGGGAGGATTTCAACTGGTCCTTGTGGCAACCCAGCAGTCATCTTTGCGATGGGAGCGTTTCCTCGCAGTTGAACATGTTTCAAAATGACATAAATGTCCAACATGCCATTCAATGCGAACAGCTGCGTGTCCAGGATCCATTCCTGCCACCTCACACATGCCGAAGCCTCTCTAAATGGGACAAGGTTAGGTTTTTCGTTTGACTTTGATAAGCCGCCCTTGTCCCTGCAGCCCAGAACAGCTTTGGTCGGATGACAATTCTACGCATTCTGCGGCGATGCCAGCATCTCTGTTTTATGGTCACCGCGCGGACTGGACCTCGCGACGAGGGGGTCAGGAGTGTGTATTCAGGGCACGCGGAAACTCGTTCACGCCCTTGAGGAAGTCAGTTTAAGTTTGCATCCTCTTGGCGACTCCTAGTAGCTTCCAGCTGTGTGCTCCAGACATGCACTCGTACGCGCGTTTGAAAAGCATTTAAAGGCATGCGAAGCCTAAATAGGGGCAGACCAGAGTGGGCGTAACGGCCGGGTGCGACGGATAAGGTGGAATCCACTGAAGAGATCAGTGAACGTGGTTGCATTAATGAGTCAGCTAGCAGGGCGTTTACGGTTAAACTGTCGCCAAACCGGTGGTTTTCCCAAAGCAAATAAAGGAATAGGGAGCGTTGAGTTCATAGTGTAGTCTGAAAATAACTTGACGAAAAGAGACCGAAGGGAATCGGTGACCGTCGGGAAAAAAGGCCTACTATAAAATCGATGGATTTAAACACCAGTGGGTGAATAGTACACGTTTTGAGGATTCTCACCCAGGGTCAGCGTTTCATCCTAAGTAAAAAAACAATTTAACAGAAGCACCTCCATATGAAACCTTGGGATACCAACCTCGTCAAGTGTCGGCCTTATAGCGAGGCTTACTTGATAAAAAGGAAGTTGCACGAGGCCAGAAAAGTGGCCATTTTGTAAACGGTTTCCTGGCACGTGTGAATAGGTAGCCTCAGTGTGACAGCTGGCCTTGCACTAAATCCAGGGGGTAGCTATCGCCGTGTCCTAACCCTATGCCAAACACTAACCCTGATCATAAACTTAACCGTTAGTCACACACCTCCATTAAGTTTACCGGAAGGTTGCCTGCAAAATGAGGATACCTATTCCCGTGTCCTGCCCACGGTTGAACTGCGTTTAGAGAGAGAGAGAGAGAGAGTTATGCCAACATATGGCGATTTAAACAAACAATTGGGAACTTTTTTAAACCGGTTATCATGGAAGGGTCTGCAGTTTGATAAAGTTTAGTGAAAACAAAGCGTGCAAATGTTTAGTTAGTATTTTTTTCCTTAGCAACATGATGATCCTTTGAAAGTTTAATTTCAACCTGCTACGTATTCTACCAATCTACAGAGAATGCGGCATATGGTGCGACTGTCTGTCTCACGCGCAAGTCACCAACGCTGGGTCCACCTCGTAATCCACTGTGCAATGGATGAACATTTTGGAGATAAGAAAGGCACAAAAAGGCAACATGTGTCAGCTTTTACAGTCTACATATAGATAAAGCGTGATTCTCTGTTCTAGGGCCAGAGAAGGACGGTCGAATGGCCTATGTGCAACAGCTAATTGCGCATATTATTCAGCTAGCTTTATCACTGAAGCCGATTTATACTGATTGTATTAAGGATGTACATGGCCATAACATGGTTAGTCCTAATACTAGCATGGTACTTTTTGTCAGATACGACAGTTCGACCTTCGAGTGCGACGATGATTTATCTGTGCCCCACTTCAAGGTGACACAGGGGTGGGACTTATGCTTGGGTTAGTTGTAAGGAATAAGAGACTTGCCCTGCAGCTACCGCGCTCTCTCTTCTCTCATTCGCCTGTGTCCGGTGTCAGGACTGAGTCAAGAAGACCGGAGGCGGGGTCGGGCGCACGTGGATATCTCGATGTGATCCTGCACGTAGGCGTGCTATCACAGCCCAAAATAGGAGACAACAAAGGAATCTAAGGTGACTGGCGGAACATTCATCACGTTTCAGTGCGGTGAACGTGGGAGGTGCTACTTCTACTAAATTTTGGCGGTAAGTAGCGGCTGCTGTTATCTCCAGTGATGGATTTGAAACTAAAATTCTGGTTCAAACGATCGAGTTGTCTTCCCCTCTCTCTAGGGAGCCCTTGCTCCGAACTGGCTCCACCCCAACTACCTGTGAACAGTTTGCAACATTCACCTGACTGAATCAGTTGGCAGCATGACGAACTCCTGGAGAGATTTTTCTGGTTGGTACGCAGACCATGAGAACTGCACACCACGAGTTCAGAGAGGCGCCTATTGACCGCGTTCATGGTTCCGACTCTCGTAATTACTTAATTCAACTATGGGGGGGGGGGTTAATAAACAAAGAAGTTATCGCAGAAGCTTGAGAGATTAGGGAAGACCCTAGCCGCTGCGGCCTTCAGGTCCGGTTCCGTATGAGAATAGAAGAAGGGGGAAGTCAGTTGGGAGGATAGTGTATTCTGCACAGAATTATCGGAGAAGGGGTTGGAAAAAGTTGGCAGCCGGACGAGGGTATGTCCGGCAGCCGCGAGAGTGGCGTCCAAAGTCTGAGACAGTGGCGAGGCCATATGTGAGTCAGTCTTGGGTGTGATTTGCCGTTTTCGACAGCCGGGATTGGCGACGACCAGACAGTCTATGGTGAGCACGCACATGGAGTCACGAGAGGTTCAGCTTTGAAACAAGCGCACGAAGTTGGCCCACTAAAAACGGCAATTCGAACGTCATTGTCCCTCTTGATCAATTCAGAATGGACGGTTAGTCAGCATAATACGCAAGACAAAAGCGCTTGCCAGCGCATTAGATTGGGCGGCCGATTATGGTAACTGATCAGTCCGAAGAAAGGGCCTGCGAACAGTCGGTTGGATTCCCGGTAACCTAGCCGCAGGTGAGAAAGTGAACGCATCATACACAAGGGATAACGGATGGAATCCATGCAATAACCTGGGAACATAGGAGTATTTGGGCAGGGTATAAGGCTCGGCCAGGCTTCCCCGTCGATCGAAAGCACTGCACGTCTGCCCGCTGGCCATCCAGACGCCTGCCCAACTCCGGGCACTTTCCAATTGAGTGTGCTGTAGTTTGGGGTAATCTGTTACCTCAAAACCACAGTTACTTTGTTTTTGAACCATGAGACAAGTTCGTGTTGACTATAGTTCTTGGAGAACCAGCTCTACTAAGAAGAAAGAGAGTGGGGCCTGCGGAGATCGCCGTCCAAGCTAGGAGCAAGACAAGCTCTGCATTTTAAAAAAAGTATAATTGTCAATTATTCTATCAAACGTCATAGCGAGCTTCAACTCTGGTACAGAGTCCTGTACCGTCATCTTTAGATTTGGGGTACAGGCTTTTCGTTGATTGAATTGTTATATTGTCGTTGCTCGTTTTTTTGCTGGTTTCGGGCTCCAGTATAGCCTAGTTAATCAGCTCTCTGTGCGGAACAGGTGCTAGGCAGAGCGAAAAATAAGTCGGTGGAGCCCAGCTTGCTTCCATGGCAAAAAATTGTTCCATTTTCTTTCTAGAACTTGAGGGGTCGTTGCTCTATCTTCACGTGCTCTTCACGTGCTCTTCACGTGCACAGAGTTTATTTGTTCTACAGTCTCCACTTGATTACTACGGGCCATTTCCTTTCCGTTTCCATAAACGACATTACGAAAGATTTATTCCCCACACATTTCCTGTTCTAAAAACAGCTGTTTTGCAAGAATGTATGCGTAACGTCTCGTAGGATGGGGGTGAGGGGGGGGAGGGGGGAGGGAGGGAGGGGCAGGCGGTGAATGAGAGGCGTGAGGGAAAACCTGGACGCCATGGTCGATCGATATTCAGTTCCCCTGCGCTCTACCAGTCAACACGGCGCCGTCATCCACGTGAATCAGTGCATGTAGGTCGCTACGCACGCGTTGACTGTCCAGAAGCGTCAGGGCTTTTTCGTCCTGTGCTGGTTGGGAGGCCAACAAGTGTAGAAATATAATAAGGGGTGGAAACATGTCATTCGAAGCCAGTTGCAAATTTCGCCAATTTCGTAGAGAAGGCATTCCTAGTAGAGCGCGGGCGCGCGCGCGTGAGAGAGAGAGATATCGCGGTAGACGAATCTGTATGGATGCCTTTTGTGGCCGCCTAAACAGAACACGGGAATAGGAACCGTCCCGCCCGCTTCAAATAAGTAGTACATTTCAGGTAGGTTAAATTTACCCATGGCTTAATGTTAACGCTTAACCTAGCATAAAACTAAACTGCAACCTTAATTTTAACCCCGGTCCTACCTGAAACCGAAAACCTACAGGTAGCATGCTAATAACCTTAACCATTAGTCTAATCCTCACCTTAACCCTAAACCTTAACCTAACCCCACCTTAATCCGAAGGATATATTCCTTGAAATTTAGCCCAAAGTCGCATGTATTGTGGACAGTTCCTTTTCCCGGCATAGTAGGCATCCTTATTGACGACTAGCATGTTCTTACCGTAATTTCTTATTGTACGATGAAACACCTGCTGCGGTGCGTAGTCCTGCGTTTGTGGTTTAGGTGAATATAACGATATTAATGAAAAGTGAATATCTATCACCTGGAGTAGAATTACTCTTTTCACTAACCCAGACACTTCACATACTTACACTTTCCCGAAGTTTACAAATGCGAAGAGTGGATAACTCCAAGCTTGGTTTGTTTATTGTGTGATTATAGTGCATCTTGAAGACATAGGCATAAATCAAAGGCTCAACGGGACAGGCATGCTCCATACCCTGGATGCTGAACGCCCTTGCTCCGACAGTGGACATCCACCGATCGCAACTGAAAGGACAGGGAGCCTGTGACTCAGCGGTAGTGTTGGAATCAACGCACAGTCACCAGAGTTCGGTTTCGGATCCCATGTTATCCAAATCTAAGACCAGGTATGGCTGGCTGATGATGATGCCGAATACTTCAACACGGCTACACTTATCATTTTTGTCAGTACTCACTCCACCTAATTTCTGGTATCCTTGTAATAATTTCAGGGACCTCCGTATTGAACTTTAAGGCGCAACGGGAGGAACATGTCTCGTAAACCGATCGATGAACTCTCTTCCCACGACAAACTAAGGGCCATTTACATGACAAATAGACAACCTGGAGTTCTGGTGATCCCCTGGAACTTGGTTGTTATTTGCCTGAATATCAAATCAATATTTATTCACTGTACATACTGAGTTAAAGTGCTCATATATTCGAGGTAACTCGCCTGCCAGACCCTCTAACTGAACGGTTTCATTACCTCTTCCGTCAATGCAATCACTATTCACCCAGGGGTAAAACACGAATTAAAGAAAACTGTCGGAAATACACATTTCATTGAAAGACTGGGGTGCTTTTTGCGCGTGTCATATTTTAACGCGCACTCGTTTGGGCGGTACTGGCCGTGAGTGAGTCTGGAAAGCCCAAAAGATTGTACTTGATGCCGCTGGGTTTTGAGGACGAGAAGCAAATAAGGGTACCTGAAAATTCAAGCGATAACAGTCTTTCATCTGAATTAATTTAAATACCAGCCTTACGTTTATCTGGTGGCTACCAAGAGCCTACACTGCTGCAAAGTACTGAGATAAGGAGAATAGGGTGGATGATAAATTATAAAGCATACACTTTGGAGCGCCTGATAAATTTTAAAATAACCCATTGCTTCATTGGACTAAAAGCATTTTATATTGGTAAGCGCGTTTAAATCCCCCGTGACACTGATAGCCCCATGTAGCTTCCGTACTTTGGTGTTTCAACGATCCATTATGACAGTTCAAGCACCGAGAACGAAGATATCTACCCTGAACCCCACAGCAAGGTGGTGACTTGTGCGTGAAGTAATCTATCTTTATAGAAAACCTGCGCAGCATCTACCTCACTCACTCCTCAGACACCCTCGTGAGTCATGATGACCGGAGGCGGCTCGGCACGCCACGCACACACACAGACGACGATATTTCGATCGTCTTGCCAGATGATGTCCACCGTGTGCTCCACAGAAGGGTGGTGCAGGGACGGCGGCTTGCGCGTGAATGAGATTTAAGTGACAGTAGACTTGCACTGCATCCATCGCACTCTCTCTCTTCTATGACCCGCCTGTGCCCGGTTTAAAAAATAGTCAAGAAGACCGGAGGCGGGGAGGGTGCCGATGAATACTCTCCCATGGAGTGGGAGAGTGGGGTGCGGCGTGAGCCTGCACCTACGCGTGCCCATGTTGCCCCACGCACCTCCCATGCTTGGCATTTGCTATGGGACCTCATCCCAAATGATAATAATACCTGCCGTACCCTGAATTGGCAACCTGATTTGTCCAGCGCATCTTTCATGCAGCCCGTTTATGGGGCACGCACATGCACACGTGTTAGTTTGACCATCGTTTTCGACGAGGTCCACCGTATGCTCCACAACATGGTCGTGCAGCGACGGTGACTTGAGATGGATTACAGTGAGAATATACTTGCGCTCCGTATACCTCACTCGTGGTTCCACTCCTCCAAATGGACCCGGTGTCATGACAGAGTCAAGAAGACCGGAGATGTGAGAGGGCGCAGACTCACGCACTGTGGTCAAACACCAAACAATAACAGAGCAACGCAAGAGAGAGGCGGCTCGGATCCCAACTGAGTGAGAGTGCCATAAAGGCCACATTAAGAAGGACCCATTGCAGCCTGACTCTCAGTCCGCCAATCAGCCACTCCACACACACAGGCTGACCACGCCGTCCGAGTTATCCCGTCAATTGACAACTTTCTGAGCCACAGCTTTTAGCACACCGCGATAGTTTTAAGTGCGTTAGATTGCTTATAGTGAGGAAAATGAGCTGAGCCGTTGACCTCACTCTCTTCCCCACCCCCACAATCCGACCAGCGTCAGAGCCGGTCAGTTGTCTGATGTGGGAGTGGGCGCATTGGCCGACGGGATGGCGTACCCGTCTTCGCGCGCCACAACATGACCTGGCCGCCATAACGCATAAACTAGGATTCACTAAACCAGGGGAATATGGAGGAGCCATCGCCGCCTGACTCCCAGTCCACTGGTCAGTCACTCAATGCACAACACACACTGGGCCAAAAGCGTGATCTGGTGTAAGCATCAGATTGGCAGCATTTCAAGCCACGGTTGCTAGGAAACCGTGATATCCTCGGGTACTTGATGATGGCGAGGGTTTTGTGTGTTTATTGGTGGAGGTATTGCGCGCTGATGTGATTTAGCCTTCGGTGGTTTACAGCAGGTTACCGTGGAGGCGCATGTGTCCTAAAAGGCCCATGCAGTGTGTGAACGTGCGGGAGCAGTTAGGGCAGTGGAGTTGGGCAACCGCAGGCACTGGTTCACCAGTCTTCGTGCGATGAATTTGCAGTTGACCAACCAGGTCGATGCTTGAGTTGAAGTTTGGGGCGCAGTGTGGGCAGGAAAAATCGGGAGCGGCTGGGGGTTTGTCATTTATGTTAATGGGGATGACATTGGCATGGGCGGAGGGTGTGCATGCGATATCGGTATTGTCGATATTGCGGTAAATTCCGCTCTCATAGATACACATGTGGCCGAATAGGTCCATGCGGTGAGTGAGTGCGCGAGTGCAGTGAGGACAGTGGATGTGACGATCTCTGCTGTGTGCTGGTGTTCCAGGCGCTGGTTCACCAGTCTCTGTGCGATGGATTCGCAAGTAACCAACGAAGTCGAGGAGTGATGTGAATTTGTGGTCGCAATGAAGACAGGTTAGGACCGAGACCCATCGCTGGAAGTGGTATGCTGGTGGAGGTATAAGGTGATGAGCATTGGGAGGTGGTCCGTATGAGGGTAGGAGTGGGGGAATTGATGCCAGGGATGACCATCGGGAGATCCAAATGAGGATTGGCAGAAGTTGCAGTGACCAAATTGATATTGTATTAAGTCCAAAGGTGTCCGACCAGACCAATTCGCGCGCGGTAGGAGCGTTGACAGCACGCGCATGTTGGAAGTGCTTGGGCGTTGGCAGTGCTAGTCCGGGGCGCTGGTGAAGTTCGTGCCACCTTTTTGGACTTGTCAGCGGCGATCCAGTTGGCTTCGTAGATTGCTGCCCCTGTCTTCACTGTTATCCTCCAGGCCGGACAGTTCCGGGCGAGGTCCTCCTAGTTTGCCGGGTTGATCTGCATCGTTTCAGAGAATCTTCAGAGTGTTCTTTTAGGGTCTTTCTTGACTCGCTTTTCGACAAGAACCGGTGGTGACATCTCCATCGAAGATTTGTTTTTGTAGGCGCTCGTCGTCCGTCCTCACAAGGTGGCCGCTTCATCGCAGTTGCAGTTTTTTCAGCTGGACGTAGATGCTGAGAAGGCCTGTTCATTCCCGCAATTATGTGTCAGGGATCCTGTCTTATCATCGCAGATTTAGTATTCTGCGGAAGCAGCTGAGGTGGAAGTGGTTGAGCTTCCGCGCTTGCACTTGATAGACCGCCCAGGTCTCCGCTGCATATATCAGAGTCGGCAATACAAAAGCTTTGTACATCTTGAGTTTAGTGCCGAGGTAGAAACCAGGTCGATTTCCGACGACGTTCGGCATGCGTCCGAAGGCTTGGCTGGCTTTTGCACTCCGATGGGTGATCTCATCATCAAATTTGGTGCTGCGGTAGAGATTGCTGCCCAGGTACGTGATAGTATCCACGAAGTTCATTTGAGCGTCGTTGAAATTGATGCAAGCAGCATTGTAGTTAGTATTGGGTGGCGGTTGATGCATGACCCCTGTTTTCTCTATGTTTATGCGCATTCCGAAGTTGTCACAAGCGGCAGCGAAGAGGTTCGTGCTCCTTTGCATGTCCCCTTCTGCCTTTGCAGTGAGTGCACATTCGTCAGAAGTTCATGGATGGTGGATGTGGATACACGCGAGTGGGAATGCAGCCGCCGTTGATTAAGGAGTCGGCCGTCCATCCGGTAGGCGATGCGGATCCCGGGGCATTCGTCACGGTAGGCGTCCCTTAGCATGGCAAACAACATGAGACTGAAGAGGGTAGGCGTGAGGGCACAACCCTGCCTCACTCCATTGTCACTGCGAAGGCCTCTGAGACAGCTCCGTTGTCCATGACGCGTGCCATCGTGAAGTTGACGCATCATGTGAGTGAATCGCTCAGGACAGTCGAATTTATGCATGATATTCCACAGTCCTTCGCGATTCGCCATGTCAAAGGCTTTCTCCTGCAGCTGGCGTGTGCCGAAGATCATGTTATCGTTGCCGCGATAGCGACGGAAACCGCATTGACTTTACAGAAGGAGTCCTTGTTCTAGGTGGCCGTTGAGACGATTGAGGAGAATGCGGGCGAAGATTTTCCCAGCGAGGTTGAGCTGCGAGATTCCTCGGTGCTTTTCGCACATTTGCTGGCTCTTATTCTTCTTCTTCTTCTTCTTCTTCTTCTTCTTCTTCTTCTTATTCTTATAGAAGTGGACGATTGTGGCGTGCTTTAAATACTGAGGAGCCTGTCCTTGGCGCCACATCGCCTGGAAGAGCGCTGTGTGCTGGTTCATCAGTTGGAGGCCACCATTCTTGTGAAGCTCAGCAGGGATTGCGTCTGATCCAGGTGATTTCCCGATGGTGAATTGCTACATGGTGCTGATATTTTCTTTGGGAGAGGGTAGGAGATCGAGGTCGGCGTTTGGTTTCCCCTTTAGGCAGTCGGTCTTTGGCAGCGTCGGAGATGGTGGAGGGCTGTTTAAGAAGGTTTGGGAAGTGCCCAGCGCTTCAGGATTGCACCTTCTCACTGAGCAGGGTAGTTCCTTTAGCACTGAGAAGAGGTATGTCTTGATGGCGGTGAAGAAGTTCTTCCATTTGTTGCGATCCGCGTACTCTTGGATCTTGTTGGCCTTGCGGGCCATCCAGGCATCCTGCATCCCTCGCAACCATTGCTGTACAAGGCGGCGACTTCGGTAGAAGGCTGTCTTGTTTGCAGCTGTAGGGTGGGCGACATAGGCTTTGTGCAATCAGTTCTTCTCGGCGAGCAGAGCGTTGATTGCTGCGTCGTTTCTCATCAAACCAGTGCTGTTTTTGACAGCGTACACGACCGAGGACATCCAGGGTGTTGGATTGGACCGTTTCCAACACTAGAAATCAGTGGTTCTCCACGGAGGCGTCTTTTTTTGGTGAATGGAAGGTTGGCTAGCTGGTTGGCCCGTGATGGTGAGTAGGCGCATTCAACAAAACAGTAGTCAACTTACCTGGTGCTCATTTACTTTGGGGTCTTGTGCATGGTTGCAGACGAAGCCTCATCTTGGAGTTGACGAGGTGATGATCCGTCCATCCGTCGGCACCGGGGATCGCCTTTGTCACCGGCACGTCCTGTGGGTCACGCCTCCGGACGAGGACATAATCCAGCAGGTGCCAGGGTCTCAGCCGGGGGTGCATCCAGGCCACCTTCTGCCACATCGGGAGGCAGAAGAAGGTGTTCCGCACACGTTCGCAGAAGTAAAAGGCCGTTTTCGTTGCGGCTACCGAGACCATGTGGACCCAGCACTCCCTGCCAGGCAGCGTGGTCCGTCCCGACGCGGGCATGAAGTCACCAAGGACAATTTACTTGTCCGCCTTCGGCACAGTCACCAGGAGGGCGTGTGGATCCTCGTATAATTTGTTCTTTGCCCCATTGAAGTTCGTCCTTGGGGAAGCGTGGAAGCTGATGATGGTGGCGAACTTGTCTCTCCGGAGAGGCAGACGGAGGCTCATCAGGGGATCATTGATGCCCTGTGGCAAAGAGGGCAGACGTCCCACGATGTCCATCCGGATGGAAAAGATGACATCAATCACGTCACTCTGCCTTTGACCGGTGACTTCAGAGAAAGGTGTAGCCGGAACCCACCTCCTCCAACTGACCCTTCTTTGAGAATCGAGTTTCGCTAAGAGAAGCAATATCTACCTTGTAGCGCGATATTTCCCGAGCGACTAGTGTCGTCCTCCGTTCTGGTTGGTTGCTCCTGGGACTGTCTAAAA
This sequence comes from Schistocephalus solidus, assembly GCA_017591395.1. Classification (NCBI taxonomy): domain Eukaryota; kingdom Metazoa; phylum Platyhelminthes; class Cestoda; order Diphyllobothriidea; family Diphyllobothriidae; genus Schistocephalus; species Schistocephalus solidus. The sequence continues at coordinate 138,187 of WEDG01005317.1, forward strand.
GGGATTGAACATTTCAGGCTGCTAGAGTGGGCAAGCTCACTCGAACAGTCCAGGGGTAACCCGGAGTGTACGGTGGGGGATTGGGAGAGGAGTTTTTGTTTATATTATTTAGATATTTTCGACCGTATGTAATCGCAGTAATTGCAGTAATTGCTGCAGCTGTTGTAAGACCCATAATTTGTTTAGGGTACCTTTTCTAGCCCCCTCGCATGCAAGGGGTAAACAGTGCTGTCCCTAAATAGGGTCGCTGAGTCAGCCCAGGCGGTTACTGAACTCCAATATGGGCCGCGATTTGGGTTAGTGAGAGAACGAGCAATTCGCCTGAACCACCTATGTGGTTGCATGTCACCCTCACCGTATGACTTTTTCGACCATGGGGGAGGAGGGAAGAGTGAGGAGAGAGGGAGAAGGGGAGGGGTAGAAGAAAGAGTAAATGAGAGGAGGAGGAGAGAGAGGAAAGGGCTAGAGAAGGGGAGGAGGATAAGAAGGAGGGCAGGGGGAGTGGGCTGGGAAGAGTGGACGGGGCAGGGAGGACGAGAGAGGGGGAAGAGCAGGGGGAAGGGAGCAGACATACCGGGTGTAAAGACACAAACAACACCGGAGACACGCACCTAGATTAGCCCACCGGTCGTGGCGGTTGCCCGGGGTGTGGCCGCTGGGAAGAACCAGCTTTGAGGAGCCACAGGTGAGAGTATGGTATCAGCTAGAGGCGGCCACAGGAGCATTTACTCCCTATAGGAGACAGATGGAGCGACCAAATGCTATCTGTATGGTGCTATCGCTGACTAGTATACCATACACCTAACATACACAAAAATGCACACAGACACGCGACGAAAACAGTTCGACTGTCGTAGTCCGACGATGTCCACCGTATGCTCCACACCATGGTGGTGCAGGGACGGTAACTTGCACGTGATTTCGTTTTTAGTGATGGAAGACTTGGGCTGCATCTACCGCAATCTCTCCTCCTCCCCCATCTGATCCCGGTGCCATCACAAAGTCAAGAAGACCGGAGGCATGGGAGGATGCAGGTGGTTAACGCAGCCGGAGCCGCTATTGGGCGTGCCAACACAACTGGCACGGATCCAACAGAGAGGGAGTACCATCAAGGCCACATTAAGAAGGAGCCATTGCAGCCGGATTCTAGGTCCGCCAGTCAACCACTACACACAAAAAACACATTGGGCTGACCACGCGATCCGAGTGTTCCCGTCATTTAGCAAACTTCCAAGCCACGGCTTTTAGCACACCGTGATAGTTTCAAGCGCGTCAGATTGTTTATAGTGAGGACGATGCGATGAGATCTTGACCTCACTCTCTCCCCAACCCCACATTCAGACCACCCTCTGAGCCGCCAGTTGTCTGATGCGGAATTGCACGCAGCTGCTGGTGACCTCGTCTACGCGTTCTACGTACAAGACCTGGCCCCCCCAAACAGTGGGACTGGGATTTCACAAAACAGGAGGTGAAACAGCTTACAACTCACATGTATGAGATAGCCAGAGGCCACGTTAAGAAGGAGCCATCGCAGCCTGACTCTCAGACCACTAGTCAGCCACTCCACGCAACATATATTGAACTGACTGCGAGGTCTAACTGCAATTTTCAGTTGGCAACCTTCCAACCCACGGGGCTTATCACCCCGTGATGTTCTCTAGCTCACACCTCACATGCAACAGAGGAGTCACATGGAGAAGAAGCCGAGGATCCTGTTTGCCTCTCAATCAGTTGTGCAGACTTAGAGGATGTTTTTGTGTTGTTGCTTGTGATCACGTAAGCTGCAGAGGCTGATGAGGAGAGATGCAGTGTTTTGGTATATCCGGCGGTGTGCTACCGCACGTTTCCATGGCGACGCATGTGACCTAATAGGCTCATGTGGTGTGTGAATGTGCATGGGCAGTGCGGACAGTTGAGTTGGGTTCGGTGGGTATATGTTGGTGCTCCTGGCACCTGATCACCGATCTCTGTGCGATGGGATTGCAAGTGACCGACCAGGCCGATGCGTGATGTGCATGTGCGTTGACAATGAGGACAAGATACGTCGGGAGGTGCTGAGTCTGGGGGGCTCTGCTGCCTGTACTGATATTCGAGCCCATTGAAATAATATAGGAAGTGTTGATGGGTTCGCAAGATGTGCTGGCATCGCAGTTAATTCCGCTTTCGTGGATGCGCACGTGATTGATCAGGCCCATGCGAGGAGTGAATGTGCGTGGGCAGTAAGGGCATTGCTGCGGTGGTCTCTTCTGTGTGTTGGTTCTCCAGGCCAGTATCCATGATATGGATTCGTAAGTGATTGACCAGGCCGATGTGCGTTGTGGGGCAAGGGGTGTTCGTCGCCGTGATCGGCGCAGGGAGTGGAGGAGGGAGGATGGTGTCAGTGATCGTGGGCGGCGGGGCATCGATGAAGTGGCTATTAGTGATTGGATTGGTCGTGTTAATGGGATGAGATGCAGGTGCGACAGAGGCTGATGTTGTTGGATTTTTGTTGCATCGAGTTCAAATATGTCCGACCAGGCCGATTCGGGCGTGGAATGTGCGTTGACAGCGTTGACACGTTGACAGGGCTTGGGCATTAGCAGTATTGATCCGCGGTCCTTGTGACTTGTGAGCCGTCCGTTTGGCCTTAGCAGCAGTGATCCAGTTGCCCTCATAGATTGCTGCACCAGTCTTCACGGATCTTCTCCATGCAGGTGTATCCTGGGAGAGGTCCTTCCAGGTCCCCAGGTTGATTTGCAGTTGCTTCATAGATTTCTTCAAAGTGTCCTTGTAGCGTCGTTTTTGACCTCCCTGTCGGCGAGCACCCGTAGCGACATCTCCATAGAAAACTCGTTTGGGTAGTCACTCGTCATCCATTCTCATCAGGTGTCCACTCCATCGCAGTTTGCATTGGCCTCAGCATGGCGTGGATGCTTAGGATTCCGGTCCGCTCCAGGAATTCCATGACCAGGATCCTGTCTTGCCATCTCAGTTTCAGCATTCTGCGGTGGCAGCTGAGATGGAAGTGATTCAGCTTCCTGGCTTGGTTCGAGTAGAAGGTCCAGGTCTCCGCTCCATAAAGGAGTGTCGTCAAGACGACGGTCTTTTACATCTTCAGTTTGGTGTTCAGGTGAATACCGTGGCGATTCCACATGGAGGCCTGCAGTCGGCCGAAGGCCCGACTGGCTTTGGAGATCCGTTGGGCAACCTCATCATCGATTCTCGTAGTGCGTGAAAGTTTACTTCCCCGATAAGCTAAGGTTTCCCAATTTTTGAGTTGAGCACCGTTGACATTGATTCGGGGAGCACTGTATTCCTCGCTGGGTGGTGGCTGGTGCACGACAACCGTTTTGGCTCTACTGATTGTTAATACAAAATTGGCGCAGCCTGCGGCGAAGAGGTCCATGCTCCTTTGCATGTCCTCCTCCGTCACGGTGTTAAGGGCACAGTCGTCCGCGAAGAGCAAATCATGGACTGTAGCCGTAGACACGCGCGTTGGAGCCTGCATACGCCGACTGTTGAGAAGGTGCCCGGCAGTTCTGTAGGCGATGCGGATACCAGGCTGCTCATCACGGTAGGCGTCCATCAGCATAGCCGAGAGCATGAGACTGAAGAGGGTGGGGGCCAGTACGCAGCCCTGCTTCACTCCGTTGGTCACTGCGAATGCTTCGGATACCGTCCCGTTGTCAGTGACGCGCGCCGTCATCCCGTCATGAAGCTGACGCACCATGTGCGTGAACCGCTCAGGACAGTCGAATTTCTGAATGAATTTCCACAGTCCGTCACGATTCACGTGTCAAAGGCTTTCGTTAGATCCACGAAGGTAGTGTATAGGTGAGTTCGCATCTCCTGACACTTCTCTTGTAGCTGGTGGGTGGCAAAGATAATATCGGTTGTTCCGCGGTGTCGGCGGAAGCCACATTGTCTTTCCGGGAGCAGGCCCTGCTCTAGGTGACCATTTAGACGATTGAGAATGATACGGGCGAAGATCTTCCCGGCGATGTTGAGCAACGAGATGCCTCTGTGATTATAACAGAGTTGCCGTTTCCCTTTCCGTTTGTAGAGATTGACGATGGTCGCGTCTTTGAAATCCTGAGGAACTTGTCCTTGGCGCCACATCTCCTGGAAGGGTGTTGTGAGTTCTGCCATCAGCCGGGGCCCACCGTGCTTGTAGACTTCCGGTGGGATTGCGTCGGATCCCGGTGCTTTACCGCTGGAAATCTGCTGCACGGCCCGGATAGTTTCTGGTAGGGAAGGCGGCAGATCCAGGTCATTGTTCGTGTCCACTTGAGGGAGCCGGTCAATGGCAGCATCGGAGATGGCTGATGAGCAATGAAGGACATTTCTGAAGTGCTCGGCCCAGCGCTTCAGAATTTGCGATTTATCTGTCAGCAGTGTTGTGCCGTCAGAGCTGAGTAGCGGTGCGGAACCCTTGATACACGGGCCGTAGATGGCCTTGATGGCTTTGAAAAAGTTTTTCATTTCATTGCGGTCCACATACCCCTGGATTTCCTCAGCCTTTCGGACCATGCAGGCGTCCCGCATCTCCCGCAGCTGTTGCTGTTCAAGCCGTCAGCATCTGAAGTAGGCTGCTTTAGTGGCGTCAGTCCGAAGGTCCATGTAGGCTTTGTGTAGTCCATTCTTCTCCGCGAGTAAGTTGCTGATGTCAGCGTCATTGTCGTCAAACCAGTCCTGGTGTCGACGGCGTGCGCGTCCGAGGACATCGAGGGCGGTGGACTGGATGCATTTCGCAGTTGACACCATCGTGTCTCCACGGTAGCGTTATCATCTGGAGCATGCAGGTCCTCCATTTTCTCGGTTATTTGGTTGCTGAAATCAAAACAGTGAGCGGGCAAATTTAATAAAATAGTATTTAACTTACATGGTGGCCTCTTACCTTGGGGCCATCGTCGGGGTTGCAGTCGGAACCTCATCTGGGAGATGACGAGGTGGTGATACATCAAACCACCGGCATCGCGGATCGCCTTGGTTACCAGCACGTCCTGTCGATCTCGCCTCCGGATGAGAACATAGTCCAGCAGATGACAGCGCCGCGACCGAGGGTGCATCCACGTGGCCTTCTCCCGCGTCGGAAGGCGGAAGAAGGTGTTGGTCAGCAGGAGACGGTGTTCCGCACACTTGCGCAGAAGAAGGAGGCCACCAAGGATAATTAACTTGTCCTCTTTCGGCACAGTCGCCAGCAGGGCGTGCAGGTCCTCGTAGAATTCGTCCTTCGCCGCATCAGAGCGTAGGAGCGTAGGCGCGTAGGCGCTGAGGATGGTGGCAAACTGGTCTCCCGAAGAGGCAGGCGGAGGCTCATCAGGCGATCATTGATGCCCTGTGGCAGACAGGACAGACGTCCCACGATGTCGTTCCGGATGGCAAAGGCAACACCAGCGTCGCGTCACTCTGCCTTTGGCCGGCCACTCCAGAAGAAGGTATAGCCGGCACCCACCTCCTCCAGCTGACCTGCTCAGAGAATCGGGTCTCGCTGAGAGCAGCAGTGTCCACCTTGTAGCGCGCCAGTTCGCCAGCGACTAGCGCCGTCCTTCGTTCCGACCGGTCGCTCCTAGGATTGTCTAAAAGGGAACGAACATTCCAGGCTGCTAGTGTGAGTGGACTCACCCGAGCAGCCTGGAGGGTATGGCGTGGGGGGATTGTGACGGGGGGTATTGTTGTTTGTTTGAGTTTTACAACCGCGTATTTTGCGATCTGCGAGCCGTGGCCGGCTGCAGAAGACGTGATACCCAGCATTTGTTTAGGGCACCTTTTCTAGCCCCTTCCTTCGCGAGGAGGCAAGCAGTGCTGTCCCTAAATAGGGCTGCTCGGACATCCCAGATGGCTGCTGAACTCCACTATGGGTTACGGTTTTGTTTTAGTGGGAGAACGACCCGAGTTGGCCTGGGCCGCCTACGGGGTTTCTGTTGCCCCCACCGTGGGACTTTTTGAGAGGGGGGGAGGTGGGAAGTTCGGGAGTAAGACATACCGGGTGTGGAGGCACACACAACACCGGAGACCCTCACCTGGTTTAGCCCGCCGGTCGTGACGGTTGCCCGGGGTGTGGCCACTGGGAAGAACCCAAATTCGAGGAGCCACAGGTGAGAGTTGGGTACCAGTAAGAGGTGGCCACAAGAGCATTCACCATCTGTACGAGACAAATGGAGTGACCAAATGCTATCTATGTGGTGCTACCCCTAACTAGTACCCCTACACCCCTCAGTCACATAGTGGCTAGTATTATAGACAGAACAATATTACTGACAGATTAATGGGCGTTTTGGAATAGCCAGTTTGACCGAATTATAAAAAAAAACTTGCCAGCTTCGATGAGCTTCGAACCCACTACAGCAAGAGGAAGGCTTATGTACAGCCAACGCTCTAACCAACCGAGCTAAGAGGCCCCATCAGGAGCCCCACCGAGGCCGCTGAGGTTTTCAAAATTGGGTCAAATGACTTAAAAAAGAAATATAATGGAGACTCAAATTGTTATTTCTGGCCTTTTCCATGATGACTGGTAAAGGATTTTGCTAAAAATTGGGGAGTGACAGTTTTAAAATAAAGCTAATTCTTCTAGATGCAAGGGCTTCAATATCGTCAAATTTTACAAAACTTTTGATTGCCTAAGGAAATCTGTGCGGCTAAATGACAGATTTTCCCATTTGTTCTGCCTTTTCCCGCCTTTCTGGGAAAATGTCCCTGTCTTGCCGATTTAAACAAAAATAGCCATGCTGGCCGCCACACTCTCAAGGACTTCACACACGAACAGAGACAGCACCCCGGTGGGGAAGACCCGACTGAAAGTCCTCGATTTGCAAGCACTTACAGCAGCAATGATCTGCCAAACAGTGGCTAGTAAGCGAAACAGCTAGGTCAGCAGCCACTCCATTCTGGAAAATCGTCTGCGCCGACAAGAAGGATTTTAACATTTTTGGAAAGAAAATGATAACATTACTATTGTTCAAAATAACGCTTTTGCGTAGCCCCTGATAAATTAGGAGTCAGGAATAAAAGTGCATGCCCTCAGTTTTATTGAGCATTATGATTCTCACGATTATCACTTCACGGACGTATCAGACGCGATCAAGCGCATTGCTATGGGGCTAGGTTTCGAAATTGCGTACCGGCCCAAAGCTACCATGCGCAGCACGGTCATAAAAGTCAAAGCTCGCTTAAATCCTAGTGGGCAGTCGGGTGTAGGGTATCGGATCCCATGCCTAAATTTTACTCGTAAGTACACAGGACAGACTGAACGCATGCTTGGATCGCGCATACACGAACACAAGGTGGCTGTGAGACGGGGTGATGGATTATCACAAGTGGCCGCCCACACCTAGGAAACGACTCACGAGTTTAACTGCCCAGCCGGCAAGATAAATGCCCACGCCAGAACCAAGACAAGCCTGGAATTGATTGAAGCCTGGCTCTCCGATGAGAACTCGGCCAATCGACTTATCGATCTGACGTCAGCATATAGAGCCCTGCGCAATCACCTCCGAAGAGAGGGAATAAGTCTGGAACGAAACGTTGAGGAGCCATTTATTTCTAAAGCCCAAGCCAACCTCTGAAAGCAAGCGATCACGGCAAGACGGAAAATACATCAAAAACAGCTTGGTATTTGGATCCCAGAAACATCCCAACACGCCGGAAAGGAGGAAAACCCTAATGGCGGCTCAGTAATTAAATCAGAGGTTTCCAGATACAATGACTGCGACTCCATTGCTCATGTTTATTCATGACTCGAACAAGGCAGATGAAGCATATTAATTAGCAGATAATAATACGGAGCTCGTCCAAATATCTTGACGAAATATTAAAGGCATCGCGCTAGTTATGCTCCTACTTACAACTGTATAATTACGATGGCTATTTGAGCAATACGGATCGATGGACTCACCTCTACCGTAATTAATATACCCGATAAAACCCGCAGGGAAACGAACCTGTAGCTCAATCGTTAGAGCGTTGGACTTAGCAACGCTCAATAACCAAGAGAATCTGAGTTTGGGTGAGGCTGACTGATTTACCAAGGCAATGCGCACACGAACTCCTGCAGTACGTTGACCCAGATGTTCCCCAACTGCCTCACATGAAATCACAGAGCTTGGTTTAGCAACCAGGTTTACGCTCGACCACCACTACCATCAACAAATAAAAGCTTTTATCTGGTTGCTTTGGCAAAAGGAGAATGCGGAAACTAGAATTTACGGCTCTTTCGTTAGGCCTAAGTTGTGACTATGATAAGTAAATGAACCATATGTTGCATTTAAAAAGCATAACCTAAAAACTCTCCATAATATTAAAAAGTCAACACAACCGGGAATTAAATTCATGCCCCACAAAGAAGTCGAGAATGAACTCCATTTTTTGGATTTCTCGTACAGCGAACGATTGAGGATGCATTAAACACATCCGTTTATCGCAACAACCCAATCTCTAAAAAGCGCAGTACCGGCAAGAACCTGCTTCATCGAGCAAACTTACCTGTCAGCATTATTTTTCCAAAATGTTTACTCTGCGGACATTGTAAGTCGATGTATGAAACAACAACAGTAAAAGGAAAAAAGGAACTATGTAGTTCTAATCTGACGTTAAAAGCAAATACTCCGTGAATCCTTCATCATATAAAGAATGGGTCTTAAATCGTTAAAAAAAATACCTGAGAAAGGCCAAATACAATTAGTCCATACACCGGCGACTACCTCGCAGTGCTAGAGTGGCGCTCACTGATCGCGCTACGCGGCATATACATCCTTCTACCAATGTTAATATACGGGCTCTTAACCGACTGGACAAAAAGCCCGTGGCTTTGGATTCAAAACCAACAGGTTACAGGTTCTAGCCTCGGGATGCTAAACCGCGGACTGGGTATAGCCAGCTGATGATGATAGCTAATAGGCCAGAAATTGGCCCTGAAGTCTCCCCTGTCCTTGGCAGTAATTTTAATCAGCCTATATTAGTGGCTGCTGCTGGCTAGATTGAGTCCCAAGGCTCAGCGAGACGACCCGTGAGGATCTCTGGGAGGACAAAAGGCGATCTCGGGAACCATTACAGTATTGACCTGACGTTTCAAAAGCCGCAAAGCGTATATTCTGGGAGGTGAGTTTGGTAAAGCGCCTAACAGCAGTTATAGGTGAGAACAGTCATGATAAAACGCATTTAGTCAGAGGAGCAGGGAGAAAACGGGTTGGAGGTCCTCAATCGGGGGAAGGCGTTCGCCCGTTGGCAGAGGTCGCTCATAACCACATTTACCTTAGCTCTCGTTAGAGGTCACTAATCATGTCTTGGACAATGCGAAAAATCATCCACCCCATTGCCACCTTCGAAGAAAGGCAGAGCGTAGAAAAACAGAAAGTATTCACTGAAGGTTTTTAAGAATAGCACTTGCTTAGAAGTTCGAGAGACCTATTATAAAACCCTGGAACATTCTTCATCGAATGTGCTGTACTACGTGAGAAAAAGTGCGTGTTTTAATACCTATTACAGAGGCTTGAGACACCGGAGTCTTCTCGAGTAATACTGCTTCTGACCCGCATTCATCTCTTCGATGGTCATAATCAGCGGTGAATAAAATGTCCGTTCCTCCAAGCTATGGCTATTTGAAACGCACTCACGCATGATGTCGACGTCCAACAGCGAACCCCGCGAGTGATTTCACATTAAATCGCTAACCCGGCATGTTGAGAGTGCAGTCCATCCTTCAGGGTTTCTTGGGGGGAGGGTGTTGTGGGTGCCGGGGGATTCCGTGTGCTTTTAACTCCACAGAAATCCCCCATTCACTAATAAATGCCACTCAGCTGAGCTGGCAGCCCGCTCATGTCCTCATCCAAGTGGAACAGTCCTTTATGGTAATGAACCAGATCAGGCTGCTCGAGGTAAGGAAATTGCACGAAGGAAAACCGCGCACAAGGCGGCCAGCGCCAAAGGGACGCCTTAACTGTCCATCGGCTCTGAACAGTGAAACTAAGCGAGGATTTGACTCCTATACCTTGGCGCGTATAAAGATAGACCATTTAAGTCTTCATTGGCTGACCGCCTCGCTCTTTGTTGGAGGTGAACAGGCGTCACTCCTACCGACGGAAAATCACGCTATCGGACAGATGGGGCGGTGGGGTTACTGAAACCCGGAATACCCATGACCACGGTTGACAGAGCGCGAGTCCACAGCCCAAACGGACAGACATCGGGCTAACTGCCCAAGTAAACCAACATTAAAACCCAGTTTTTATCGGCCGTCTGGCTGTGAAACATGTCCGTAATAGTCATCTCTGTCTATGGTCTAATTCAGCAAGCGTCATTAACTGACGGATGAACAGGCAAGGTCCCACTCGGTCGGGTACTAGCCCCCCCACAAAAAAACGAATGGAGGGGAGAGTAACTTTTGCTATTAGCATTTTACCAAATGAAATCAATAAGAAAGGCAAGGAGACGGTAAAAGGTGCGAAAAGCGAGAGAATTTGGAGATCAAGCAGACGTCCACGCTGACATGATAGGACGGCTGCTGTTGCGGGCTCGAGAGCGAGGGGGACAGGCAATAAGGACGGGTGGGTGGTGGATGGAGGCAGAAGGCGGTGGACCAACCGGCGCCGTCACGAAACCTCGGTATCACATGGAGGGGTGGGGGAAGGTGGAACAGAAGAGGATGCAGGAGAACAAAATCGAATTGGCCATGAGAGCAGCGGCGGCAACAGGGAAAGTGAGGCTTACTCAGTGAAGTTGGCAATTCGAAATAAACGCGACAGCGAGATGGAAATCAACCAGGCCTACAATGGGCGAAACAGTCGCATCTGGCGGGGGTGGAAGGGGGGGGGGGTGGGCAGCAAATAATAAGTCATAAGCGCGAAAGCAAAACGGCCTGATAACGACAATTACTCATACAGGAGGTGGCTTGGATTAAGCGTGGAGAGACGTGATTGAGCAGACGAAGCAGAGACCGCTACGTCAACAGAGTAGAACAGAACGCTTAGAAATTAAGGGGGGTGAAGTAGCATGATCGGGTCCAAAATAAATACACAGATACGCGCGCGCGCACGCACGCACGAAATAAGTCGGGGGGGGGGGAAGGGGGTGGCAAGGAGCAACTAAGTCTGGGTGCCGGCATTTCGTGTAGGTCGGATGGAGACGCTGGCAGAGAAGCTGACCTCTGTACCCTGGTCGGCCGCCCTATGCACGACTGGGCTGACAAGAGACAGGCTGTCCGGCGTCCAGCTAATGTCTGAGTCAGGGAATTCGAGGTCCGCCAACAGACCTCCGGTATTGTGTAACAATTTTATAGGGCGTTTAAGAGAGTCGTAGGCAAGCAATTCATCCTCGTCGATAGAGATGAAGCCGCGTACACTGCCAGGCCGCCTGGCCGGTGAGGTCCCATTACTGCTGGTGCCGAAAAGGCGGCGCGTCAAAAAGTCGTTCAGGTCACTGGCTGTACTGGACATCTTCAGATCCTCAAAATGCAAAGCCTCGTCATCCTCGTCACTCAGGTACAGAGTGTCAGTGCGGGCACTAAACTGGTCAAAATCAAACTGCTTTCCGGTGCGAGTGCTGCCTGCTACAGCTGAGACCGCAGTCTGGGCAGATGAAAACCGCTCTAGAGAGTGACAGCGCCGCAACCTGGTGGCTAACTTGGGCCTAGATGTGGAGGAAGAAGAGTAGTGCATCACAGTGGGCATTGATTCAACGCTGGTTTTGTAGCCGCTAGAAGCTCTGCGACCACGACCTGAGGGTAGCAAAAAGGGCAGGCAGGTTACGGTCACATCGTCGTCCTCGCTGGTCTGTTTAGGTGACTGCACATGCTGTAGGATGTCATGGTCATCCGGTTTCCAAACGCGGGTTGCACGCCACTTGGCCCTGGATCGCAACGGAGCACGAATTGCGTCAAAATACACCAGTTCATTAGGCTAAAAAGCGCACAAAATATGTGAAAAACTAGAGAAGTGATGGGCCGCAGAGGTTAGTAAGGCGAGAACGAAAGACGCGGTAATGGTGCCAGGGCCGTTCGTACGGCGGCTTAATGCCATGAACGAATGAAGATATTTATACATGTGGGGGACGCATCGCGTACGGCGATTACCGGGAGCGACGATGCACAGCTAGTTAGCAACGAGGGTAAGAATGACAAATAAACAACCCCCTGAAGTAAATCCCCAGACCACACTGCATCCCGTGAACGCGGCAAACCCAAGATAGTTACAACACTCATGTCCAGTGCCATTAACAATGCCTGCAAGAACGGCACCCGCAGAACTACCCCCCCTAGAATGCATTTCCTACTAAGCGCCGAATAGTTTAAGTATTGGGCATAGCCCGCATAAGCATACGATATTATGATAACAGTTTTGCACTGTATCAATAAAAGTGCATTTGCATTATATTTATGTATGGTGTACACTGCAAACAAGCAAATAAGGTGATCCTACTTTTGAGTGGTTCAATTTGAGGTAGATTGCCAAACATTGGCTGAACCACTGCACTCAAAGAAAGCTAGTATGCTAAAAAATACAGTCAAAGGTATCATTTCAGAGGTGGACAACCGGATTCAAAGTCTGGATTTAAGGGGGTGGAAGAGTGGTTATAATTTCATCTTGCCTGTTTAATGGCGCTAAGACGTTTGTTCTTATACCAAATAACTGGCTTCTTCTGATCTATTGCAGAGATGGGACACATTCGCTGGAATAGAGCTCGGATGCGAGGGATTCAAAAGCGTGAAAAATCTGCCAAAATAACCCAATATAGGTTGGTACTTGGGTTAAAGCCAACGTTTTGGACCGTGTAACCTTTTTCTGTGTAAACGATCAATGCCCAATCACAGCGGAAAACAGTAAAGTTGCATGGTTCAAGACTGTCTACTTGTCAGACCACAAAGCCAGCTTTACTGATGGCAACTGACGAAAGCCATCCTGTGGATGAGCCTGTAACTAGGCTACCAGACAGGCAAAACCTTCCAATTTTATACGGTTGGGAGCATAAAGAGGGTAAGTGGATTAGATTTATGCCACCAAGTTGCAGGCACGCTCAATTGCAAACGCCACAGGTCTTAAGACCTAATTCCTATTAACGACGGTGGACCACGTTTACCAGCCCGCAGACGCAGCGGTCGTAATACTAATTTATCAGGCGTTCTTGATTGTAATTCGCGATGGTAGCCGTTTTCTTATCACCTATAAGTGGAATGAATAAGCAACGAAAGGGTTACTTGCCAAAATGGCTGTACCGATAAACGAAGACAGGCACTTCGACCGTCATAGTACCGATATGCGCATGACCATGTTCTGGGCAAAGCAAATTCTAACACCATCCACATTTCCTCACTCCTCACTTCAGCGGTGGACGATGGTGCAGTCGCTGACGGAGATAAGCCGTTTTTCTCCAAATGACACACGACAGTTCGACCGTTGATTACGACGAGGTCCACCACATACTCCACGGAAGGGTGGTGCAGGGACGGTGACTTGCGCGTGATGTAGTTTTTAGTGATGGTAGACTTGCACTGCATCTAGCGCACTCTCTCCTAATCCTCCATCTGAGCCCGGAGTCATCACAGAGACAAGAAGACCGGAGATGGGAGAGGTTGCATGTGGCTGGTTCCGCCGGAGCCGCCCCTGGGCGTACCACCACATCTGGCTCGAATCCCATGGAGTGGGAGTGCCATAAAGGCCACATTAAAAAGGAGCCATTGCAGCCAGTCCGCCAGACAGCCACTACACACATTGGGCTGACCACGCGGCCCAAGTGTTCCTGTCAGTTGGCAACCTTCCAAGTCACGGCTTTTAGCACACCGTGATATTTTCAAGCGCGTTATATTGTTTATATTGAGGACAATGCGATGTGCTGTCGACCTCAATCTCTCCCCCAACCCCACAATCAGACCACCGTCCGAGCCGTCAGTTGTCTGATGCGAAAGTGGGCGCAGCTGCTGGTGACCTCGTTTACGTGTACTACGTACACGACCTAAACCCCCAAACACGAGCACCAGGATTTAACACAACGGCTCACATCTCATATGTTTGAGATAGCCAGAGGTCACGTTAAGAAGGAGCCATCGCAGCCTGACTCTCAGAACACCAGTCAGCCACACCACACAATACACACTGGAATGACTGCGAGGTCTGAGTTTAATTTTCAGTTGGCAACTTTCCACCCACGGCACTTATCATCCCGTGATATTCTCAAGCTCAGATCACACATACAACAAGCGAGGCACATGGAGAAGGAGCCGAGGATCATACTTGCCTCTCAATCGGCTATGCAAACTGAGAGCATGTTTTGTGGCGTTACGTGTGATTATGTAAGGTAGAGAGGCTAATGAGGAGAGGTGTAGTGTTGTGGTATAGCCAGCGGTGTTCTACCACAGGATTTCATGGAGACGCACGTGACCTAATAGTCCCCATGTGATGCGTGAATGTGCGTGGGCAGTGTGGACAGTTGAGTCGGGTGCGGAAGGTGTATGCTGGTGCTCCTGACCCTGGTTCGCCGGTCTCTTTGCGATGGATTCGCAAGTGGCCGACTAGGCCGATGCGTGATGTGCATGTCCGGTGACAATGAGGACAAGATAGGTTAGGAGGTGCTGAGTCTGTGGGGGCTCTGTCGCTGGTACTGGTAGTTGAACTCATGAGAGGAATATGGGAAGTGTTGATGGGTGCGCAAGATGTGCTGGCATCGCGGTGGATTCCGCTTACGTGACCGATCAGGCCCATGCGAGGAGTACATGCGCGTGGGCAGTGAGGGCATTGGAGACGGCGGTTCTGCTGTGTGTTGGTGCTCCAGGCACTATTTCACCAGTCTCTGTGCGATGGATTTATAAGTGACCGACCAGACCGATGTGTGGGGTGAATGTGCGATCGCAATAAGGACAGGGTAGTACCGAGTCCCCATCGCCGGTACTGTGGGCGGTAGTGGTGGAAGTGAAAGGTGGCAGGTAGTTGGGGGTGGCTACTGAAGTGGCGGGATTGGGGCAAGTGGTGTTCGTCACCATGATCGGTGAAACGGGTGGGGGAGGGAGGATGGTTTCAGTGATCGTAGGCGTTGGGGCATCGATGAAGTGGCTATTAGTGATTGGGATGGTCTTCGAAGTGGGGTCTGAGGCAGGTGTGGCAGAGGTTGATGTTGTGGGACTGTTGTCGCATAGAGTTCTAAGATGTTCGACCAGGTCTATTCGCGCGCGGAATTCGCGTTGGTAGCGCGGGCACGTTTACAGGGCTTGGGCATTGGCGGTGTTGGTCCGGTGCACTGGTGATTTGCAAGCCACCCATTTGGCCATAGCAGAGGCTATCCGGTTGGGCTCATAGATTGCTGCACCAGTCTTCACGGATTTTCTCGATGTCGGTCTGTCCTGTGCGAGGTCCACCCAGGTCGTCGTGTTGATTTGCAGTTGCTTCAGAGTGTCCTTGTAGCGTTATTTTTGTCCTCCCTGTCCGAGACCACCCGTAGCAACATCTCCGTAGAGAAGTCGTTTGGGTAGTCCCTCGTCGTTCATTCTCACCAGGCGGCCACTGTATCGCAGTTGCGATTGCCTCAGCATGGCGTGGATGCGGAGGATTCCGGTACGCTCCAGGACTTCTGTGTCAGGGATCTTGTCTTGCCATCTCATCTTCAGTATTCTGCAGAGGCAGCTGAGATAGAAGTGATCCAGCTTCCTGGCTTGGTTCGAGTAGAAGGTCCATGTCTCAGCTCCGTAAAGGAGTGTCGTCAAGACGACGGTTTTTTACACCTTCAGTGTAGTGTTCAGGTGAATACCGTGGCGATTCCACACGGAGGCCTGCAGCCGGCTGAAGGCTTGACTAGCTTTGGAGATCCGTTGAGCAACCTCGTTGTCGATTCTCATGTTGCGTGACGGTTTGCATCCCAGATGGGCTATGGGCTGGTCACATTGGCATCGCGAGGAATCTGTGAGTTTAAAAGCCGGTTAACGTAATAATTATGGCACAGATATAAGCAGCCAAAGTTGTCGGTAGAGCCTTAATAATTTTCACCCCCCGATCACTTCGTTCATTCTCTGTCCGATTACAACCCTGGCGGCCTCCTATCAAACGACTTAAATCTGCCTGATTTAGGCCGTTTGCGTTTTAAGGTAGATTCCCAAATGATGGCATATTCTATTAACTATTTCCACCAAAGTAGTTCTTTTTTTTTCAAGCGAATTCGATGTCTGTAGACAAGGAAAACAAATCACTTCTTAGGCGACTGGCTTGTTCACCTAAACGAGGTAGCGAGTGGAGGTTGAAGAAACGATGACTACAAGGGCGAAAGCGTTCAAACGCCGAATGTTTACAGCGACCAATTATAAAATACGAGTCAGACAGATGGAAGACAGTCTGCGCGACGTGATTGGGCGGCGAATGCGCACATGGTAGGCACGTGCCACGGTCGCATGCGTTATAAGAACACGGTAAGCCGCCAAAATAGCAGTAATTCAGTGCTCGATTAAAAGACTGACTGACTGGACGACACGAGAACCCCCATCGATGGATAACGTTGCAAAAAATTATAGAAAGAGCATTACAAGCGTTAAGAATAGCTAAATACTGGGACTAGGAGCAGATAAATAAACAAATAAAACATGCATAGCCCCCATACGGTAGTGCGGAGGCGCTAAATTGTTTTATGGAGCGCCCACATAAGTACTGCCAGTAGCAACAGACTGAAAAAGATGGAAATCCAGAGAAATCTTGTGAGAACTCTTCCCCTAGAGAATCCAGTCATTGAAAGGCGCAATGACATCAAAGTGGGAACCAGATCTTCGATTGGAAGAATTAGTTGAGAGAGAATAATAAAATATTAACAATTAAGATACGAGCAGTTTTCGTCAATTTCCGTTCTGGTTTTAGCAAAGAGTTTAAGATGCGGAGCGAGATCTTTCTGGGTCTGTGGTGAGACCAGCAAACATTCAGCTTGGCAGCCAAAATTACAAGAAATTGAGGCCTTAAAAGGCTCGGGAATGATAAGGATGCGGGCAGACTGCGAATATGGTTATCCCAAGGGGCCGATCGACCAGCCCGTGGCCACATTTGTTGTTGACTCAGAACAAATCGACTGCGAAATTAAACAGGCCATGAAGCGGAGTAGACTTTCTTAGACATCGGCGACATATTGCAATTGTGTTACCACTGTCAAAAACGCCTAAGAGCTGCCAAAAGCTGTTTCCCGCGGTTTTCAGCAAATAGCAGGAGGATAGAGAATGGTGGATACGAAAAATTTAAATTAAATAGATATACACTCCAGATAGCGGAACAGCATCTGTCAACGTGACTGAGAGCAATCTGGCAAGTCTATAATGTTGCCAAGAAGAAACGACCCATATTTTAGCATAACTGTTGGCTACCTAACGCATAATGCGCAGCGGATAGTATAACATCCTTAAGTAAAAGTTAACTGCGAAGGAATACCTAATTTTGACGACACAGGAGCCAAAGCCAGCAGTGGCACTGCTAGCGGAAGTTGGCGGAGCTGGGGTTTGGCAAAAGACTACTCCGCAAAATGGCGTACAAGACTATGGCGTAGCGAACATAAACCGCAGCTGTTACTGCTACCACAGCCTTACAAACCTGACTCTTCCATAGAATCATTATTAAATCTGCAACAGATCCCTGAATTTTAATGGTATTCAAGACTTCTCCTCAAGACCCTGGGCTCATTTCAGGACGTCCGCGGGAACCATTAAGCCCAGACTTCTGCAAAGCATGTAAGTCTGCCACCTTGGAAGTGAGGGACAACCGAGCATGACGGAGCGAGAACTCCACAAGAATCGACAACTTCAACTTATCTGAATTAACGCGATAAAACCTGGACGTAGTCTGCCTCCGAGGCGCGTTTGCCAGATCATGCTTTTCACAGCCAAGTGACAAGTAATTTTTTCTACTCCTACAGCGGTCAACAATTCTGAGCGGTTAAAACAAATCTAACTTGCACGGGGAATCGGCGAGGCCTCACACATTCCCACATTCGACGTTTTCCTGGTGCGGTTGTTAACGTCTCTATTGATAAAGGGCACTTCGAAACGCAAGATACAGATTACGTGCGGAAAGAAGCTAACTACTATGAATCCTTATTGGCATGCAGGCGTATCGTGATGAGCAACTCTGTCATTTCCCTGATAGAATTCACTACGAGAGACATTGGTCAGTGTGCAACGAGAGACCGATGGACGAACGGTGGACGGTTCGTCGTTACGACCGCCTGCTTCCAGCGCCACACGAGACTTGCATTCACCTGATACACAAACGAGGACCATACCCAAAATAAAATAGAACGCGCAAAGTTTGAGCATATCGGGCCAGTTCGGTCGCATTGTCATGAGATACTTGCAGCCAAATTCAACAGTGGAAATAGATCTAAACATGAGTTTGTGAAAATTTACCCATGATTCAGAGTACATTTTGTCGACAGTAACGACTTTTAGAAGCGTAAAATCCTGACCACTTAGAGGATCGTCACTGTCCATTTGTTATATTGACACAAACAACAGCCATGAAAGTAACCATATGGATGCTAAATAAAACAAGTTACCGATATATTATATTCCTATTTGGGGTGCCAGGGAAAATAAAAAAAGACTTGCTCCCTTCACGTATGGCTGAGATTCACATAAATTAGTGACTTGTCAAGATAGAGCGCAGAAGTGCCATGATATTGTCATTTATCTCTAAACTCTGCATGACGGTAATCATTAAGCGAGACGAAAGCTGTTTAGAAACGGAGGAAACGAACAATCATCTTTCGTTGAAAGTAATAGTGTTACAGAATACGTCAAATCGTAAAGAGCTCCTCAAAGACTACCAGACAAATTTGCCTTGGTGTAAACTCGTTAGTGTATTATCGGAGAACGACTCAGGAACAGGGTAAAAAAGCAAATAATATTGATGCCTTT
The DNA here is from genome assembly GCA_017591395.1 of Schistocephalus solidus. NCBI lineage: Eukaryota > Metazoa > Platyhelminthes > Cestoda > Diphyllobothriidea > Diphyllobothriidae > Schistocephalus > Schistocephalus solidus. The sequence goes on from WEDG01005317.1 coordinate 157,022, forward strand.
TTCATAGGGACCACCCCGCTTGTTCCCCGTTCTGAGCAAGTATAATGGTATTGTTTAAGTCTCGTAGGACAGGCATAATACAATAAAACCAGTTAAAACCCTATTCATCCGGAAATTGTACGCGACAATCCAAATATCTTGGCAGACATTGATGGTGTCAATCGGCTGGGTAGAAACTAAGTAAAATTTGGCATCATCAAGGTTTGGATGCTCAGTAAAAGAAAACTGCGACTGAGAAAAAGTAACTTTATAAGGCGATACGGAAGATGTCGGCAAATTAAGACGACTTGGCACGCGAAAACTGAAATCCATTTGACAGGTTGTCAGAAGTTCTGAGTAATATGGAAAGTAAATGAATTCCAAAGCTTACCATGACATTCACTATACAACCGAATTCGTCATTAGAAGACTCCAGTTACCACAAGCAACTTTCGATCAGGAATGCAAGTTATGTTACGGTGAAAACTAAAGTTAGTGAAATCTTGCAGTTAGGATATCGGAATGTTAGACGAAAATGCAATTTGAATTTGAACTCACGATTCGGTTACTTATCTCAGGAGAATACACTGATGAACTGAAAATCAACCCGAAAAATTGCAATCACTTAGCGGATTTTTAATATCATTTGAGTCAACAAAAAGGATAGAAAGACGGATAAAAAATTTAAGGTGCAACGGGCAGCTGAGAAACAACAAAATAGGTTTTTCTAATAAGAAGTCTCATAAATTGGCATACCTGAAAAACTTTTTGCAAATCGAACACATTGCGAAATATTGATTTATCGAAGAACACGTGGACGTGGTTCCCAAGGTCAATTATGCCCCAGGACTTGGCGACGCGGAAAACGCGGCCGACATGTTGACTTAGACGGGAGGGATCTTTGCTGTTCGATAACTCGGGACGAGAATCAAGAAGACGAGATTGCATGTTCCAAGCGTTAGCGTTGATCCGAACGCAAAAGCTTGTGGGTATGCGATGATGCATTTTTCCATTTTCTGGCTCCACTTCACCGGCGAATTGATCCTCAGTGGATGGACAGAGAATATCGAAGAACTGTTTGTATTTGTCGAGAAACGCATGCAATTCGAATCGCGTCAGACCAATTATTTTTTTCATATCATATGGAAAGGCAATTAACTCTTTAATTACTAATGCTACGTGCAAACCGTTGCTGAATGCGGGCCGGAGGATTCGTCTAAGCACAAGGATAACTGAGAATTCGGACGCTGGCAGTATGCAAGACATTGCGTTTGTGAAATCGGTCGAAGACGAGAGGAGAACTTCAACTTTTAAAATTCCGTTTGGAAATACACACTGGTCGTTTGGTGAAGCACTAGCATAATTTCCTCTATCCTCATTCTGGTGTTTATGATGTGAATTGCGTTTCGATTTTGACAAACCAACTGAACCATCCTTGAGATGAAAGACATCAGGGTACTGACGAAGGAAGGAAGACAGGGACTTTATGTTAGGGAATAAGGCGTGGGTAATGGGTGTGACATAAGAAAGACAGTCCATCAGTCTCTGAATTGGAACAAAGCGATGCGGCCCACACGACAGCAAGTAATTCTGCAAGAACGCTACTGTGTTTTGGCGAAGTACGGGATCAGAAAGCAGCGATATTTGAGATGGCGGATCAAGGATAGATGGGTTCAAACACGGGCAAAACGAATCCATTCCTGCATATTTTGAGCTTACCCAAACGGGACTTTGATCGACATCAAGAGTACCCGCCGGGTAAACATAATTTCCAGCAATGACAAACAGAGAAGGGAACATTTGAAGAAATTCAATAAACTCAGCCAAAGAGACACTGTTGATAGGTATGGAAAACGCGTAGGGATCGTGCATTCCATTCATATGGGCAAAAGAGGCCACATATAGAGCGTGAATAGGTAGAGGGCCCCTGTGATTGAGCAGGATTTCCAACAGCAACAATGCTTTTGGGTAATTTTGTTCAGCAACGCCATTTCCTAGCATCATCATTCCAGTTCGAGGCAAATTGTTGAGGGAGCAACCTGTGCTTCCGATTTTCCCTTCTCCGGAGGTCATCAATAAAAGCCGCTCGCGTCCACGACTAAAAAAGGCGCTAGTACCCGACAGATTTGATTGGAGGGAAAATGTAAATTTCCTAAAGGATAACGAGTGTTTTAGTCTAAGCGCATGAGTAATTCGGTAATTGTTGGTCTGCGTATATCTTTTTAGTTTGCCGATATGATTTGATGGATTTTGAGACCCTTTGGCAAACTGCTTCCGAAAAATACCAAAGGTGTGGCATTATGCATTTGCAAGCTGATATTCAAGCAAACAGAATAGGGAAGAGCAATGTAATCATCTTCAAGAAAACTCATTTTTAGATATAAGGCGTTGTATAGGGCATAATCGTGCCAAAATAACTGTGACTAAGAGAAAAGTTGCGAAATTTTATAGCAAACTGTGTCAATGCCTGTAAAGTACGAGGAAAACATTCTGAAACAACTGAACAATGGATAAGTTTTCTCGGGAACAGAACAAATGATGAGCCAGAGAGCGAACTGGCGGCAATCAGAAAGAAATTTTCCCTTTAAGGCATATTTGAAGGATATTTATCATGCAGATTTAGCCTTGCTATCCGTATCGTTCTTGGATACATGTAATTTTCTTATTTCGGTTTTCTCATTACACTGTACGACAGAACATGTTCATGCGTGTCTTTGAATACGGTCAAAATGCGGAGAATAATATGTTTTGTTTTGTGCCATCGAGTTTTATTATTTCGCTGCCGCTCTGTTTAGATAATTAACAACCGACTGCGCCTTATACTACCTCCAAATCCACCCGGATATGCCTGCGTAATTGGAACTTTTGTTGCAACGATTTCTAGTGGGTGTACAATCTGCAAGTTTATGGAATTACCCAGAGTACTCCTGTCTTCAAAATTAATCTGAATTTGAGTAAATATACCCAGAATACCTCCTGAGAGGTGTAATTTACGATGAAATTGCAGCTGGCAGTAAGAAAACGCTGGTACTCTATGAAGTATACTACAATAGAAACATACATGGCACATCGATGAACTGGGGCTTACTAACACATTTACGCAGCAAAAACAAGGATAATCACTAAAAAAGGCAAAAATGGCTGCACGCTATCTGAAATTGGTTTTCAGTTCGAAGCCCTTCGAGTTAGAGAATTCGAAGTCTCTAACATAATGTAGAGGACACGTTGCTTGGAATTATTTACTCGGACGGGCCAATCCTCTGAATTTCACAGTCCTCCATCAAGCCTTGAATTTATAACTACAATCCTCTAGCGATAATGCGACCTTGTTACATTCGAGCTCTTCGTAAATTTCATCAAAATTGATATAATACTAGAACCCTCTGAAAGAGAGCTTCAAGGAATATTCCCGCTCTTAATTCACGTCACTGAAATACAACTTGAACTCACCTTCATCCGTAAACTAATGAAGCTGAACTAGCTGTACAAGTCACTGTGTTAAAAATTCTGTTCCCCAAGATCATCGAAGACTACAGTTGGTTGAGTCGTTTACTTGATTTCTTATTTCATCCGGTCGACTAGTAGTTTTATATCTTGATATTCAGTTGAAAACATTGAACACCACTATAACACCGCAAGTAAATAAGGGGCAACTAAGTGGTGACTCATTCAGGTTTCGAAAAGATATGCACAGGAACCGCAAACGCGTGAATCGTATCTGATAGCTTCGGCAAAGAAGAGCAGCACAATTACCACTGTAAAAGTTAGGTGCGGTTTTAGGCGCAAGAATAATGCGAAAAGTACCGAAAAACAGCTGATCACCAAGAAATGATGCGACAAATAAAAATGCAAATGAATATTGCCGGCAAAGACAAGGGAGTCTGGAATAGTAATTTCGGGAAATAAGCCAGAAATGGCTATTCTAGTCTCCCTTGTCTTTGCCTGCAATATACATCTGCCTTTGCTACTACTAGCAGCTGTGCGGCTGCATGCTCGGCTCGAGAGTGAGCCTTAAGGCAGAGCTGTACGAGTGAATTCCGTTAGTCGTCGGTGAGCTTTGTAGGTATTTGTACAATTTACATCTTTGTATCTTTCTTGGTCACCTGAATCTTTATGATCGCTTGTTTTAATGTGCTAAATAAAAATAAAACAGCCAGCTTTAACCGGCATGTTGGACGTCTTCTGTTTTCGCTGCTGCATGTCACCGCTGCTATCTTGATTGTACTGATCTCTCTCAATTACTTTCAGTCAATTGCAATGATTGATCTTCATTTCTCGATTGCATTCTACTGATCGCCGTCTCAATTGAACTCCTGACTCTGCTCTTCATCCTGGATGTATAGCTTTCTGGATCTAGCTCAGAGTTCATTACAATCCTCAACAACACTCGCTATCTAGAAGCTGCATTTTTCGTGAGTCTGCATTCTAACAATCCTCTGTCATTTTTCCGTCCTTTTGTCGTTTGTAGTTTAGACACAATTCTCCACTTAACGTTAATTTATTTTGTACACCTCGGTTCTTAGCAGTTTCGACCCTCGTCTACACTACAAAATTGGTGACCCCGCTTTTCTATCATTACGCACCATATCACTTACTATGACGGACAATGAGACTAACGCAGACTCTCTTGACGTCCATAGCCTATCTTTCAAATTGCCCCCATTTACGCGAAGCAACCCTCGCGTATGGTTTAGGCAGATTGAGGCAGTTTTCTCGACGCGTCGTATCACCAGTGAACGCACGCGTTATTCATACGTAGTGCAATCACTTCCTTTCGATGTTGCCGTTGACGTCGAGGACCTCCTTGATCCTATCCCTTGTTGAGGAGCCATACACCCAGTTGAAGGATGCTGTAATTAATCGTGTGGCCAAGTCGGCCAACCGAATGCTGCGTGAGCTTTTCACGCAAGTCGAACTTGGCGATCAAACACCTTCCCAACTTATGCGACACATGCGTTCTTTGCTTGCTGGTCGTCATATGGATGATGCAATTTTCTGACAGATCTGGCTTGATAAGCTTCTCCTGCCCATGCAGCAGGTATTGGCTATGCTCGACACGAGCAACTCATTAAATAAACTAGCCACTCATGCAGACAGAATCTTGGAATGCTACCCAAGAGGTACCGCATGTTCTAGTCTTCAACAGACATCGGTGTCCACTTCCAGATCTGATAATATTGACACTCCTGCTCATTAAGGCACTCCAAAGTCAGACCGTGACCCTCCCCATGTGGCGTTATCATCGTGCTGTAGTGCCTATCGACGGGCCGTACCATCATCTGACCTTTCGCAAGCCTCAAATATCGTGCGTAGCAGTGAGTATGAAGATTTAAAGGATACCATACGCCTTTTATGCACGCAAGTCAGCAACATGTGTTCTATCATCAACAATCTCCAGTCAAATAGTCGTCAACCATATCAACGTCGATGGTCCAAATCACGGGAATGGCAGCCACAGACCGTGTGCTGGTACCATCGTACCTATGGCGTGAAAGCACGCAAGTGTATTCCGCCGTGCAAATTCCCACAGAAGCCGCAACAGTTAAACGACAACGCCAGCCAGTAATGGCGACGACTGCTGCTTGCCGCGACCCAGTCGCCTCTTCTATATCACCGATACGTCGAGTGGTCTCCGTTTTCTTGTTGATACCGGTGCTGAGGTTAGTGTTATCCCGCCTCCTAGGCGTCACCACCTCAAGCCTTCGCAGTTCTCATTGCAGGCTGCTAACAACACCGTCATCCACACATTCGGACAACAGTCCCTAACTCTTGACCTTGGTCTAAGGCAATGTTTCCAATGGGTCTTTATCCTAGCCGACGTCCAGTCACCGATTATTGGAGCCGATTTCCTCTCACATTTCGGCCTTTCAGTTGATTTGAAGCATCGTCGACTCATTGATACTACAACCAGACTTTTCACGGTCGGTACGGTTACCTCTGAACCTTCGGTTGGCATACACTTGACTATTCCAAGTTCGCCATTTGCTGACATTTTGAAGGACTATCCTTCCCTCACTTAACCTTGTCAGTTTACCGAAAAAGTTCAGCACACAGTTAAGCATCACATAAATACCACAGGACAACCCGTTCATGCCCATCCACGCAGACTTCATCCAGAAAAGCTGCGGGTGGCTAGAAGTGAGTTCGAACACATGCTAAATTTGGGGATTATTCACCCTTCTTCCAGTCCATGGGCCTCTCCTCTGCACATGGTCCCCAAGAAATCAGCCGATGATTGGAGGCCATGTGGGGATTATCGTGCTTTGAACAGAGCAACTGTCCCCGATCGGTATCCCATTCCTCATATTCACGATTTTTCTCACATGTTGGCTGGAAAGACTATTTTCTCCAAGATTGACCTTGTGAGAGCATATCATCAAATACCGGTCGCTGAGGAAGACATCCCCAAGACCGCCATCACAACGCCTTTTGGCTTGCTCGAATTTCTCCGCATGCCTTTCGGTTTGCGTAACGCCGCCCAATCCTTTCAGCGGTTTATTGATGAGGTCTTGCGCGGTCTTTCGTTTACCTTTGTCTATATTGATGACATACTCGTCGCAAGTTCTTCGCCAGCGGAACATGCATCACACTTGCGTCAAGTGTTTGATCGTTTCCAGCAACATGGTTTGCAATTAAACGTCGACAAATGTCTTTTGGCGTTCCTTCTCTTGATTTCCTTGGTCATCACGTCGATCAGCATGGAATCACACCACTTTCAGAGAAGGTGCAAAGCGTTTTATCTTTTACGTCTCCGAAGATCCTCACACAACTGCGACGTTTCATTGGACTTGTCAATTATTCCCGACGTTTCATTCCCAACTGTGCGACAATACTGGCTCCATTGACTGATCTTTTGAAGTCGAAAGGCAAGCCGATTGAACTTTCACCAGCAGCTCACTCAGCTTTTGAGGCAGCCAAGAAGGCACTCGCTGATGCGACCATGCTGCACCACCTCAACTCTGACGCTTCTACGCAGTTGATTTGACCACTGACACTTTCAACAGTGCTGTCGGCGCAGTCTTACATCAACAGGTGAATAACCAGTTGCAGCCATTGGCTTTCTTTTCACAGAAGCTACAACCGGCGCAGACTCGCTACAGTACTTTGTCTCGCGAGCTCCTGGCTATATACCTGGCTATTCGTCATTTTCGCCACCTATTAGAGGGAAGAGATTTTTGGGTTCATACCGACCACAAACCTCTTACTTATGCCCTCAAGGCCAAACCAGATAGGTACTCGCCCAGAAAAGTGGGTCACCTTGACTTTATTTCACAGTTTACTGCTGATATCCGCTACGTCCGAGGCAGCGACAATGTCGTTGCTGATGCATTATCGAGACCGGACATCAACACCTTGTCATCCAACTTCGACCTGGCGAAGCTTGCAGACCTCCAACTAGAAGACGAGTCCATTGCTGATCTGCGTAAATCTAGTACTCTGCAGCTTCAAGATGCACCACTTCCAGCATCACCAGGTACGGTTTTGTGCGACTGGTCCACAGGCACCCCCAGACCTGTTGTTCCATTATCCTACCGTAAGGTAGTGTTTAACCATTTTCACTCTCTGTCGCATCCTGGCATCCACGCCTGTCGCAAACTTATTGCTGCTTGCTTTGTCTGGCCAAAGATAAACCCCGACATCGCTTTTTGGACTAGGCAATGTTTAGCGTGCCAGAAAAACAAAGTGCATTGCCAAACCTTCTCCCCTCCAAGCCCATTTGCTGTTCCGGACGTTCGATTCCATCACGTTCACTTAGACTTAGTTGGGCCGTTACCACCTTCACGTGGGTGCACACATATTTTCACAGCAATCGACCGTTTCACACGATGGCCAATTGCAATTCCGATATCGGATACCTCGGCAGAAAATATTGCCATGGTCTTCCTGCATCACTGGATTGCCAATTTTGGTGTGCCAGCCACCATTACCACTGACCGCGGAAGTCAGTTTCAATCTAGTCTCTTCCGTGAGTTCACTAAACTTCTCGGGTGTGCGCACATAACGACAATGGCATATCACCCTGCTTCTAACGGCCTCGTGGAACGAATGCATCGTCAACTTAAGACAGCACTGATGTCTCACTCAGACACAACTGCATGGAGTGACAACATACCCCTCGTCCTTTTGGGTATTCGATCAGCTGTCAAAGAGGACATTCGATGTACTACGGCAGAACTTGTATACGGTACACCTCTCCGCCTTCCCGGCTTATTTGTGCAGCCCCTTCACCGTAGACACTAGCTTGTCGAATGCTTTCGTTCAACAATTGAAACAGCGCATGGCTCAATTGCGTCCAACTCCCACTCGCCTGACATCCAAACGCGTTTTTGTGCAAGACGACCTTAAATCTGCTCCATTCGTCTTCGTCCGGCATGACGCAGTTCGCAAGCCTCTTTGTTCTCCTTATGATGGCCCATACAAGGTGCTTCAACGGATGGACAAGTATTACGTCATACAGAAGGCTGACAAGACTGACACAGTCTCCATCGACAGACTCAAGCCAGCTTATCTTGAGTGCGTCCCACCACCCGTTGCTCCATCCAATTACTCCGCACCATCACCACCCATTCCACTTATGTCAGTCCCTTCCACTCAACCTTCACACTCGACCACCCCACCCACACGTTTTGCTACTTCTTCTTCTTCTTCACCACAACGCATTTCCTCTCGTTCTGGTAGACATATCCATTTTCCTGCCAATCTTAAGGACTTTGTCGTATACTTTTTTGCTTTTTTTTAACCGAGCGTTTTTTTTTGTACAACAAACGCTCTGGTGGGGGAGTTGTGTAGGTATTTGTACAATTTACATCTTTGTATCGTTCTTGGTCACCTGAATCTTTATGATCGCTTGTTTTAATGTGCTAAATAAAAATAAAACAGCCAGCTTCAACCGGCATGTTGGACGTCTTCTGTTTTCACTGCTGCATGTCACCGCTGCTATCTTGATTGTACTGATCTCTCTCAATTACTTTCAGTCAATTGCAATGATTGATATTCATTTCTCGATTGCATTCTACTGATCGCCGTCTCAATTGAACTCCTGACTCTGCTCTTCATCCTGGATGTATAGCTTTCTGGATCTAGCTCAGAGTTCATTACAATCCTCAACAACACTCGCTATCTAGAAGCTGCGTTTTTCGTGAGTCTGCATTGTAACAATCCTCTGTCATTTTTCCGTCCTTTTGTCGTTTGTAGTTTAGACACAATTCTCCACTTAGCGTTAATTTATTTTGTACACCTCGGTTCTTAGCAGTTTCGACCCTCGTCTACACTTCAGCTTTCATTAACAAATGCATGTCAGTATTTCCCATTTAAACCGGCAAGAGAACGAACCTGTGGCTCATTGGTTAGAGCGTTTGACTTTTTATTAACGGGTTACGGATAAGATTCTCGGGTAGTGCACGACCTGGTTTTGGGTATGAATGACTGACAATGGCATACAAGGCAGATATGGCCATTCCAGTCTCCCTTGTCTTTGCTGGCCATATTCATCTGCTTATTCTTCTACAAGCCACTATGCAACTGCTGGCGGTGCTCGAGAGTGAGCCTCAAGGCAGAGCGAAATGAGTGAGCTCCGTTAGCGATCGGTGAGCATTTATCAAGGAATGAAAAAATGCAAATGTCAAAGCTGAAGCAGGTTGATTTAACCCAAGAGAATATTCAAAATTGCCCTCAGTAAGTGGCGCCGTTATCACCTTACGTTAAATTTGTTTACTTCATGGTCAAGCAAGAAGTATTTTCAGTAGATTGCTGTGTCCTTAGGAAAACGCAACTACCGACAGAAATCGGTAACACCGCGGAGCAGTAGAACGGTTAGATGTCCGTCTATCTAAGTGTCACACCGTGACGCTCTGTTTCTAGAACCACATATTTTTCACCATTATCCCAAAAGGGTCGAAAGTTTCAATGTTTTAATTTCAAATTCATTATGAAAGCATTAAGGAAATGGCGCTTTGCATGCCTAAAGTCCATGTAACTTGCTTTTTTGTGAAGTGGGATTGACGTTATATAGAAGGCCACCAACATGCAGTGGCTTTCAAGATGCTAAAAAAATGCGAAAAAACGATCTTTCTGCCTTTTTTAAAACTCTTAAATGGGATATAAAATTCTAGAAACTTCGCATACCAGGAAAAAGAAATCATAATAAATAGTTATGTCCAATTCCATATCACCTTTTCTTTATTTTTGAGGACCCTATTTGCTACATCATTCCTACCTGTTCTTCCAGTACTATTTTGCGTGGCCTAATAATCACAACCCCCTCCTCCAACAGCATTCATTCTTACTTTCCTCTGTGTATCTTTTTTTTATATCTCGTTAACCTCAATTTGCACGTACTTAGTAACTTTTCTTTGCAAACGTTTTTTCGGTATTACCAGGCACATATAATATTTAGGGCGATAACCCCTTTTAGTGTTTTTTATTTTAGGCTTTATAAGTCATCTTCTTTAGCTAGTAATTCGGTAGCGTTTGCACACATGTTTTCTGCATAACTTGGACTCTCTGCGTTCCTCTTTAGAGGTAAACTTTAGCAGGCATTGGGGGATCGTCATCGGCTGGGGTTGTAAAGTACAATAAAAGTGGGCTAACTAGAGTGGGAACGTAAATCCATAGCTGAGATTAAAAAATTGGATCCAAAACTTGAAATTTGCAGTGCATTCATCCAATTTAGCTCAACACACGTGGTAAACTTCTGAGCTTGATATCTTCTTACCTGAGCTCTCGTACACAACATGTTAAGATCTCCAATGCTATCTCAAACTCGGCACGTGTGCGGAGTGGAGTTATTCAGGGTAGTGTGCTAGGCCCGCTTTTATTTTGTCTTTTTGTCAATGATGTGCCAGGTTTATTTCGAAATGGTAGGCCCTTTATGTATGCCGACGATTTAAAAAGTTGCCTATCGATACAAGCCGGCAGATCGCGACACCGCGATTGATCTATTAAAAAATGATCTCGAGGCGTTTGCCCAGTGGTGCTGCACATGGCGCCTTTCCCTTTCTTGGCACAAATGTTCCGTTATGGTTGTCGGTGACAACCATCAGCCTCATCTTAGCATAGATGGCCACGATATAAATGTACCTGGCGTTGTTAAGGACCTGGGCATATCATATTCCAACGGTCTCAATCTTTCAGAGCATTGCGCCCTGATTGTCTCCAAAGCACGCAGAACTGCCGGGTTTATCCTCCGAAATTTTAAAACTATTGATATTAGACTTCGCCTTTATAAAATGTACGTTAGACCTGGCCTGGAATACTGCTCGTTTCTATTTAGCCTTCTGCGCGCTAGCGAACGGAAGAAAATAGAATCGGTCCAACACTTCTTCACGAAAAGAATTTTATCGTTGGAGCACCGTAATCTGTCGTATCAAGAACGCTGTGGCCTTGTTAACATTGATCCCTTATGGTTTCGCCGAGTGCAGAAGGGACTATTTTTGCTTTTAAGCTTTTGAATAATCGTACATTTAATCCCTTATCACTGTGAGGGCAGCTTGACCATCCTCGGCGCAGCAGTCATCGCAATGTCTTTTTTTATTTCTTCCATTAGCTCGCACAGTTAAGTATCGACGGTTCTTTTTCGGTAAACGCCATGGCCATGTGGAATAAACTTCCCCATAATATAAAAGTCCAACGGAGTTATTCTTTGTTTAAGATTACCATTACTAGTTTTTTGCATTCAGAACAGTTTCCAAGAATTCTGGGCGCCGACACGGTAGAATCTGTTTTCCTGTTCGACGGAGTGCGCGGCATCTGAACTCGATCCCAGGTGTTACCTTGAGGGATACGGCACCGTCTCTGCAGCCTGCACCCGTTGACTTCTTCGGCAGACGGTGAGCGACCGTACACGGATGCTTTTCTTGCCTGAGGCAGAATCCCGGTTCCTAGCAAAGACAGAGAGACTGCATACAGACTGCAATTGTGTTAGCCCTTCCCTGATCTGAATTGCTATCATCCTTACAGGCGGCAGTTTTTTTCTCCTGAATAACATGAAAATAGGAAAAAAACACATATAATGATATATATTCAGGAGTTTTTTCACTGCCAGCCTCTACCCACTGAATATTTCACCTGACAATGCCTGTAAACCGGTATTAAATACAACTATTATTACTATTATTATTAAGGAAATGGCGCTTTGCATGCCTAAAGTCCATGTAACTTGCTTTTTTGTGAAGTGGGATTGACGTTATATAGAAGGCCACCAACATGCAGTGGCTTTCAAGATGCTAAAAAAATGCGAAAAAACGATCTTTCTGCCTTTTTTAAAACTCTTAAATGGGATATAAAATTCTAGAAACTTCGCATACCAGGAAAAAGAAATCATAATAAATAGTTATGTCCAATTCCATATCACCTTTTCTTATTTTTGAGGACCCTATTTGCTACATCATTCCTACCTGTTCTTCCAGTACTATTTTGCGTGGCCTAATAATCACAACCCCCTCCTCCAACAGCATTCATTCTTACTTTCCTCTGTGTATCTTTTTTTTATATCTCGTTAACCTCAATTTGCACGTACTTAGTAACTTTTCTTTGCAAACGTTTTTTCGGTATTACCAGGCACATATAATATTTAGGGCGATAACCCCTTTTAGTGTTTTTTATTTTAGGCTTTATAAGTCATCTTCTTTAGCTAGTAATTCGGTAGCGTTTGCACACATGTTTTCTGCATAACTTGGACTCTCTGCGTTCCTCTTTAGAGGTAAACTTTAGCAGGCATTGGGGGATCGTCATCGGCTGGGGTTGTAAAGTACAATAAAAGTGGGCTAACTAGAGTGGGAACGTAAATCCATAGCTGAGATTAAAAAAATTGGATCCAAAACTTGAAATTTGCAGTGCATTCATCCAATTTAGCTCAACACACGTTAAAAATGCGTTGGTTCAAAGGTTACTGGGAAGTGAGCTGGTCGAAGAGTGGTAGTCGAAACGATTTCGATACAGACCCGTTATTACTGCAAAGAAGAATAAACGGATATAATGTGTGAAAAACTTCTAACGAGACACAGAAATAAAAGGCATTACCAACAAAAACAAGGAAGGCTGCAGTAGCCATTTCTTGCTTTTTATCCGTCATCAGCTAATAAATTGCTGTGGAGTGACATAAAACCATTCCAGCCACAGCTAACGAATCCAAATGCAGAGTTGGTTATAGTAATTGATAACTACCTAAAACGTTATATATAGAATTGACTTAAGGTCCCATCCAAGGCAATTTCAGAAGCTTCTTGCTTCTGTGGTGGCGTCCAAGCTTCGCGCAGGCTTGCGCGTCGATTGTGTTCAGTTTAAACTGCGCTCTTCCTCTAGAGTTTTGATATTTTGGTCATTTATCTGTGCCCGAAGCTATGTTTCGACGAAATAAGCTGAGATCTGATCATATATTGTCCGTGTTTCACATGGACAAGCCTAGAAGTGCAGAAAGACATTGTTTTCTTTAAGTTCACTGTAAGTGATAACTTCGTCCTACACTGCGACTACCAGAAAATGTTTATCAAAATCTTAACAAGGTAGATTTTTCAGTTTACATTCGATCCCTGAGAAGACCGACTTTCACGGGCTTCCTTAAACAGGTTTCTACCAGTGAAGTAGTCAGACATCACCAAGGAACGAGGAACTACTGAAAACGTCGCTTTGAAGATTAAGTCATCCTTTGCTTCAAATGGACATTCGATATTGAATTCGGCTCAGAAAAAAGCTTTTGTATCACCCAGCTAACTAGTCACTTGATAGTTTAAGCTGCTCTGTAAAGATAAATGCAGTACTATAGCGATCATATTGCCATGGCAAATGCACATGTCAATGACCCTATTACGCAAAATAAAATTTCATCGCCGCGAAGAGAATTTGAACCACCGATATCTTCATTAGCGACTGAAGCTTTTAACCACTCGGCCACTCTTGGAAAGCTGGTAGACAAAAGTAATTTATACGCTGGAAATCATGATCTGTCCGATTTTTGTAAATATTTTTTTGGATTTCATGTGATAAAAAATTACCGGAAATATACAGGTCACTCTTTACTGGTCGAAAAAAGCCATATTAAATTCAATTTCTTTTCAATTCAATTTATTCAGGGAAATAGGCATGGGCCTTTGAGTACCCTGTTTGTAACGTGAAATTAAGTGCGGTATACAGAGAAACCATGTGGGTTGCAAACGTTCAAGGGCGATCATAAAATGTGACATATGGTGCGTGATTCTCGAGGGTTAAGATAAATTCCTCATCGCTTCGGCTTGTTTCGGAAAATAAAACTATCAAGGTTCCTTTTAAAGATTTCCAGCTATTGTGACCTCACAACGTCTTCAGGGAGGGCATTCACTGGTTTAACCACTCCGACAGAGAAGGAGAACTTGCGTACATCCAGTCTCGCCTGCTGGACGCGCAGTTTTAATGCGTGACCTTGGAGATGGGTTGTGGCAGCAAATTCAAAGAAGTCCGGGAATTCCAGGCAACAAGCAAATCCCTTCCCAATGTGGATGGTCTGCAGGAGATCACAACGCATTTCCCTTTAACTCAAAGGAAACAGATTAAGATTCATTAGTCGTGTTGGATGTGGCAAGGAGCTATGAATACTAACTATTTTGTTGGTTCTCCTCTGTACTCTTTCGAGGCACTTCTGATCTTGAAATGTCCAGGGTCTCCAGGCTTGTACAGCATATTCAAAATTAGGCTTTATGAATGTTCCAAAAGTCTTAGCGAAGAGATCTTCATCAAAATCCAAAAAGGCTCGTCTTAGGACATGCAACGCAGCCATTGCGCTCTTCGCCACTTTCGCGCAGTGAGAGGGTTGTTTTAAGGTGGTGGTCGTCAGCCCAGCAAGGTCCTTTTGGGTTTCCACGTCTTGTAAGACTTCATCGTTGAGAAAGTAGCTTCTACTGTGCGCCGATCCGGATAAGATGCCAAAGCGAAGTATTGTACACATATAAACTTTGAACCGCAAGAGACTATGATTGGACCACTCCTCCAACCGAGTTAAGTTGATCTGTAGTTTATCTTCGTCAGCAGGGCTCTGGATTACATTCCAGTTTTTCATGTCGTCGGCAAACATGGCTGCTTAACAGTCCAGCTCCCTGCTACAATCATCTGCGTATATAAAATATAGTATTGGCCCTAGTACTGAACCCTGACGAGCCTAACTCTCGACCGCAATAGAACTTGACCTCTCTTGGCCGATGCACACAACCTGGTGCCGACCCACGGGGAAGTTTTAGATCCACTTGAGGAGATAACCTCTGATTCCAATTCGTTCTAGCTTGTAAAAACGTTTCTCGAGCGGCACAGTGTCAAAGGCCTTTTGAAAGTCAATGAAGGCGGTTTGAACCGCGTGTCTATCTGCAAGTGCTTGGGTCCACCTCTGGAGTGAATGCAGCACATTTTTTTGTGCAGGATCTTCCTTTTCTGAACCCGTGTTGACAGGTTGATAACAAATTATGAGTCTCTAGGAATCTCACCAATTCGCTCTTGATGATCCTTTCCATAACCTTGCCAAGGATGCATGTCAAGCCAAGGATGCAAGGTCAAGGTCAAGGTCAAGGGCGCGTGGACCGATTTTTAAAGATAAGTGAACGGATTATTTTTACCGTATTTACTGCCCCTAGCAGTGAACTGTCTATTAATTGTTAGTTTAAAAAGCTCTTATTACTGCTACATATTATTTGTGGCGGCCATATAATCACTTGGACTAATTAGTTACACTTTGCATAAGTGTGGTTAAAATTGTGCTCAGTTTGTCGTTTTCTATTAACGGTTTGAAATCAGCTACCATTTTAGCCTAATTAAGTATACTCTTGTAAATTATTAACCCACTATTTTCTTTTAAGTAAACCAAAATTCCGTCTACTAGCTTACGATGTCCCGCAAGCGACTCGCAAAAAGACGAAAGGTTGCAGCATCCCCTCCATCCTTGAGTAATAGAGTAATAGAAGGGGACCTATCTAGCGTATGCGAGACTTCGCAGCCCTCTGTAGATATTGCCAACTCTAAAATCCCTTTCGTAAATCTGGAACCTCTTGATCCTCTGATTGCTCAAGCCTACACCTCGTCCTGCGTTAATCGATCGTCGTCCGACGAACTGGTAGATTTTTTGCTTAAAGGAACTATAACCAATGCCTCTGACACAGTTATCCAACAGGCTTTTAAATTCATTGGGATAATTAGCTCCGAAACCGAAGAACGGATAAAACGCAAGCATAATTTCATACTGCGTAATATTCCCAGTTACATATCTGCTTTCGACGGCGCGCGTTTGTTTCTGGAAAGCAGTGGCTTGGGATTCCGAGTCGCGTATGCTAAACGACTCCACTCGCTCAGTCGTAATGCCCCCATACTAGTCACGCTCTTTTCCTTGATAGAAGTCGACTTCATACTCTCTAGGAAGGAGATTAGTAGAGAATTTTGTCGAAAATGGCATTCCTCGGTTTCCCCTGACCTCACCCCAATGCAGAGAAAACTGAAAAATTTTAAATTGTCGACAAGCAACAGAGAAATGACTAACGCTGTTGCCACGTTGAACAAATTGCCTCCAAACTCATCTACGGCTTCGCCATCTGAAGCTCCAGCTAACTCTGCACGGAAACCAACCTTGATTAATCTTTTGGGATCTCAAGAAAACAGTACTTATTTTTTTCGTTCTCAAGACGGCAGTACTCCGCCTATTACCATACCAAGTTTACCAGTTACTCCTGGTAAACCAACGCAGATTTCTAGCTCCAAGACAAGTCCGGCTAAAGTCTCAACAACTCGAAAACCGCAAAATTTAGTCTCTCCACGAAAACTACTCCGTTACTATCGCCTATTTCTCCCAAAAAAATCCCCATCCCAACAACATCGAATTTCCAGCTATCACCCAGGTCTCATACTGAGGCCGATAAACGAAACATACAAGCATTCTCGCCCAAAAATAGTGCTTCTGTGCCACCCACAGCAGTGCATCTCCCACCCGTAGCCAATTTTTCGCTACGGTCGTCTCCCAGTTGTCTCTCAATACGAAGGGTCCTGCTGGACTAATAGACTCACCTGATCTTCTGTGTCACCTTAATAGTAATAATTTGCAGTATCCTGTCCAGGGATTTCCCGGTCATGCCCCAATAGCTAGCAGTTGTGCTCAGTTCCCCTTTCTGTCATTTCCACCTCCATATTTTTACTCCGATTCACCCGCATCAGGCGCGTATGATCCCACCTTTTTTTCCAGTACAGGGCGGGAGCACCCGCCCCAACGTTCAGTGGCCCGTGAACCACTGGATGAATTAGCCACTCTCCCTAAAAAAACAACCACCTTGCCCACTTAAACTGTTCGTTTCTAAATGCTAGATCCTTGCTCAATAAAAATGCCCCTGCTTCAGACTCTAGTCTTTGTCCACTGTCCAGATATCGTTATAGTAACTGAAACATGGGCAGCACCTTCCGTAGCTGACCCGAACTCTCTCTTATAGGTTATAATTGTACTCGAAATGATCGCCGTAATAGTCGTGGTGGAGGAAGCTGTATCTACATTCAAACAAGCGCTGCAATTTCGGACCTTAGATCATCCACAATTTACTGCGGTTGACGAGAGCTGCTGGCTTCAAATTACCTTAAAAATAGGAACACTTTACTCATTGGTTGTGTCTATTGCCCGCCCAATACCAGTGAGGATTTCGATCTTCGTCTCTCACAAGCATTCCATGCCGCAGTTGACTTAAATTTTAAGTATTGCTTAATTGCAGGTGATTTCAACCTTCCTGACATTCGCTGGTTTCCGGTCCCCTCCGGCCCCAGAAAGTTCGAGGACTTTCTCGAGGCCGTAGATATTGGCATGTGGACCCAAGTTGTTGACTTCCCTACCCGAGGATCAAGCATACTTGATCTAATCTTCTGCAGAGGCTGCCTGCCTTTGACAGTGTCATCATTAGGCCCACTTGGGAGCTCAGACCATGATATCGTTGTTTCTACACTACAACTCGAAACCGATGAAACGCCTTCCAAGAAATATAGCTTTTTCTTGATTTTCGATTAGCGCTTTCGACAGAATTATTGATACATCTTAACTCCCACGACTGGACTAATTTCTTTATTTGTCAGGATGTGAACACCTGTACCGGTATGCTTTACCAAGTTTTAGATCCACTTATTTCTCGTTTTGTTCCCCGTAAGAAATTAATTAATGTCGCGGATGAGGTTTATCTCCCTTTATCTTTTCGCCGTAGGTTGCGTAAACTCTCTCGTCGATTCCATTTGCAAAACGACATTTCCGTTCTGCCCTTGATTCACCGTATTTTTGAGCAGGCCAAGAGGCTAACCGAAGAAAAACGGCTAGCTGAAGAGGTCAAATATGTCGAAAACCGTTCGTTAAATGTAGCGAAACTTTTTTCACGCGCAATTAGAACCCATAGTAAAACATGGCACCCCGTACTACTGGATTCCATTGGCAATCCTGTAGTTGATGACAAATTGACGGCTGATAGTTTTAACGTTTTCTTGTCCAGAACATTTATTGAAAATTCGACCGCTCCCCGTCCGCCCATCCAGGTTTGGACCGGTGCCGTCCTCGAAACCATAACTTTTACCCTCTGGGACGTAACCGTAGCCATTCGACGTTTTCGTCAATCTTATAGTCCTGGACCAGATGGCGTACCGATCAGTATTATAAAGGCGGATGCTAATGATATTTTTCCGTCACTTCTATGTAAGATATTTAATCTAGCTCTTGAAAGTGAAACCTTTCCCAGTGTATGGAAGGAATCGCATATTCTACCTATCCCCAAACGCGGCCAATCTACGTCATTTGACGATTTTAGGCCAATCAACACACTGTCCGCAGCTTCGAAAATCCTGGAGACCTTGATCAAAGATAAGATGATGTATCATTTAACCGAGAATAACCTATTGAGTGCAGCCCAGCATGGGTTCCTCAAAACTAGGTCTTGTGACACATGTCAGCTCTCTTTCTTTGATCATGTTCTACAATCTAGGGATAATGGCTTTGCACTTTACATAGTCTATTTCGATTTCACCAAGGCCTTCGATCGTGTTGACCATGCCATTCTTCTCCTGAAACTCTCCTATTTCGGTATATGTGGTAAACTTTTGAGCTTGATATCTTCTTACCTGAGCTCTCGTACACAACATGTTAAGATCTCCAATGCTATCTCAAACTCAGCACGTGTGCGGAGTAGAGTTATTCAGGGTAGTGTGCTAGGCCCGCTTTTATTTTGTCTTTTTGTCAATGATGTGCCAGGTTTATTTCGAAATGGTAGGCCCTTTATGTATGCCGACGATTTAAAAGTTGCCTATCGATACAAGCCGGCAGATCGCGACACCGTGCTTGATCTATTAAAAAAATGATCTCGAGGCGTTTGCCCAGTGGTGCTGCACATGGCGCCTTTCCCTTTCTTGGCACAAATGTTCCGTTATGGTTGTCGGTGACAACCATCAGCCTCATCTTAGCATAGATGGCCACGATATAAATGTACCTGGCGTTGTTAAGGACCTGGGCATATCATATTCCAACGGTCTCAATCTTTCAGAGCATTGCGCCCTGATTGTCTCCAAAGCACGCAGAACTGCCGGGTTTATCCTCCGAAATTTTAAAACTATTGGTATTAGACTTCGCCTTCATAAAATGTACGTTAGACCTGGCCTGGAATACTGCTCGTTTCTATTTAGCCTTCTGCGCGCTAGCGAACGGAAGAAAATAGAATCGGTCCAACACTTCTTCACGAAAAGAATTTTTATCGTTGGAGCACCGTAATCTGTCGTATCAAGAACGCTGTGGCCTTGTTAACATTGATCCCTTATGGTTTCGCCGAGTGCAGAAGGGACTATTTTTTTGCTTTTTAAGCTTTTGAATAATCGTACATTTAATCCCCTTATCACTGTGAGGGCAGCTTGACCATCCTCGGCGCAGCAGTCATCGCAATGTCTTTTTATTTCTTCCATTAGCTCGCACAGTTAAGTATCGACGGTTCTTTTCGATAAACGCCATGGCCATGTGGAATAAACTTCCCCATAATATAAAAAGTCCAACGGAGTTATTCTTTGTTTAAGATTACCATTACTAGTTTTTGCATTCAGAACAGTTTCCAAGAATTCTGGGCGCCGACACGGTAGAATCTGTTTTCCTGTTCGACGGAGTGCGCGGCATCTGAACTCGATCCCAGGTGTTATCTTGAGGGATACGGCACCGTCTCTGCAGCCTGCACCCGTTGACTTCTTCGGCAGACAGTGAGCGACCGCACACGGATGCTTTCTTGCCTGAGGCAGAATCCCGGTTCCTAGCAAAGACAGAGACTGCATACAGACTGCAATTGTGTTAGCCCTTCCCTGATCTGAATTGCTATCATCCTTACAGGCGGCAGTTTTTTCTCCTGAATAACATGAAAATAGGAAAAACACTTATAATGATATATATTCAGGAGTTTTTTTCACTGCCAGCCTCTACCCACTGAATATTTCACCTGACAATGCCTGTAAACCGGTATTAAATACAACTATTATTATTATTATTATGGGCCTGTAGTTTTTCACGGACGCCCGGCTACCACTTGTGTACAAGGGAGTTATATGTGCCAGCTTACAATCGTTTGGAATCGTTCCGGAGACAAAGGGCTTTTGAAAGAGCAATGACAGAGGTGAGGAAAGTTCATTGGTGGGTTCTTTCAGAAGTTTGGGTGGAAGCTCATCTGGTCCTGGGGATTTCGACTCTTTTAGTTCCTTTAGTTCTCTTCGGATCAAAAATTCTGAGAACAGTATGTGGATAATGCTTGCAGTCGGAGGGACAAAGGAACCTTGCATCGTTTGTGTAGACTGAGCGGTAGAACTGTGAAAAGTACTCGGCTTTGTCCCTGTTCAATGTCTACGGCATTTTTAATCATTGGGATTTATGCTTATTTCTTGTGCGTCTGCGGAGGTCACTGTAGACTAACTTTGGATTCTGCGTTGCCTTTAGCAGCAAAGTCTGCTCGAATTCTCTTCGCGGTTTAAGGATAAGGCTTTTCAGTTTGTTCCTCTGTGTTTTATACTTGTTAAAATATGCGACTTGATTTGACTCGCAATATTTTCTCCCCGACTTGTGCTTCCTGTTTATTTCCCTTTTTAGGTTGCTGCCTAGTCACCCAGTACGCTTGCTCTGACGGACACTCGTTAGTGGGCAGTGGTTGTCCATGATTTGCAGAAGAACATTCCAGAAGAACTCCCAGTCTTCGTTCACAGTGCTCGTAAACATTGAGGTCCAGTTGAGTTCTGTTAAATCTGCACACATCTGATGAAAATTTCCTTGCCAAACGTTACGCCGTTTTTGCGCTTTAGTAGGCGCAACGGAGAATAAAGATTTGTCCCACATAAGCACCACATGATCACTTCGACCGAGCGGAGACATTGAAATAATCTCGTCAATGCTGCCTGATGTTTTCGTTTAAACCAGGTCGAGAGAGTTAGCCCTTTGTCCTTCACATATTCTGGTGGGGAAGAGGTCATGTTGTGTGAGGAGTGCCTTCAAAGTCTTTTGCCGAAAAACATAATCAAAAGTCAATTTTGGGTATGATGATTGAACATTGCTCCAGTTTATTCCTGGTGCGTTGAAGTCCTCGATAATCGTGACATAAGGTGGACTGGATAACTTTTTAAAGTGCTCCAACAAGTGGATGTCTGTGACTCAGTCTATCTTAGGTTGCCGATCGACAGTGAGGACATCCAGACATGGAGAGCCGAGAGCCTTTATGATCAACCATATGGCTTGCGTGCTGCACACAAACTTGCTCGTCTTGTCCGACACTATTAGCCCCTCTTTCACATACACAGTTATTCCACCACCCTGTCGGTTTTCTCAGTCCCTCCGATATATTTGGTATCCAGACAATGTTATTTCACTATCCCGAATACTGCCAAACAGCCAGGTTTCGGTTACTACTATCACATCCGGAGATACTTTGGCAAGGCAAATTTTTAACTCATCAATTTTTGATGAAAAGTCTTTGGGAATTTGTACACAAGCACTTCAATTTTGCGTCAACAAAACTTCCTGTTGCCTTTGTCAAGTTTATGGGCTTATCTGCGTCTCCTCTGACGTCAATTTCATATGTCTTTTCCGTTTCTTGATGCGTTTCGATAACTCTGGTTTCTGCAGCGAGAATGCTGGGCGTTACGGACTCAATTCTGTCATCTCTTTGAGCAATTGGTTCCCTGATGGTCTTGGCGTTACTGAGGAGGCTGTCGTTGCCCTTAATACAATCGGTTGGTTCAATGGAAATTTCGTATTCTTTTGAACTACCTTCCTCTTGTTTGTAGTTCCAAGACAAGTTCCCGGCATTTCAGCCTTTCCACAGGGGAGTAGTCCGGTTGACGAAACGTCTTTATGCGAAGATGTACAAGGCAGTTGTCTTGACGACACTCCTTTACGGAGCGGAGACCTAGACCGTCTACTAGAACCAAGCCAGGAAGCGGAATCACTTCCATCTCCGCTCCGCAGGATACGAAAGCTGAGATGGCAAGACAGGATACCAGACACGAAAGTCTTGGAGCGGACCGGAATCCGCAGCATCCACGCCATGCTGAGGCAAGTGTAACTGCGATGGAGCGGCCACCTGGTAAGAATGGACAACAAACGACTACCCAAACACCACGCTACGGGTGCCCGGCACCGACAGGGAGTTCAAAAACGACGCTACAAGGACACTGAAAAATCACTGAAGCAACTGCAAATCAACCCGGCGACCTGGGAGGACCTCTGGGATAGACCAGCATTGAGAAGATCCGTAAAGACTGGTTCAGCAATCCATGAGGCCAACCGGATCACCGTCGCCAAGGCCAAAAGAGCGGCACGAAAGTCACCAGCACCCCGGACAGACATCGTCGATGCCCAGGCCCTGTCAACATGCCCGCGTTGTCAACGCATCTTCCACGCGCGAATAAGCTTGGTTGGTTATCTTCGGACGCAATGCACCAACAATCCGACAAATCCAATTTCTACGTCAAAGTCTGCCAACCCTCTTTCAGACTGCCCCACCCTCACTCCTGGCATCAATTACATAACTCACACCATCATAGAGACCAAATCCATCTACTCATCACCTGTCACCACCACCACCGCAACCACCACCGCCTTCGCCTTCACTACCACCACCAGCACTATCAGCGACGAGGACTCACTCCTAAACTGTCCTCAGTGTGAATGCACATTCACCTCACACATCGGCCTGGTCGTTCACTTGGGAATCCATCGTGTAGCAACTGGTGAACCAGTGCCCAGAGCATCAACACACACTAGAGATCGTCGCCTCCACTGTGGTCACTGTCCTCGCGCATTCACTTATCGCATGGGCCTATTCGGTCACATGCGCATCCATGACAGCGGAATTCACCACAATGCCAACAACACCGATACATCATGCACAACCTCTGCTCCTGCCATTCTTACCGCCAATGCCACCCCCACTACCATGAATGACATCCCCCCAGCCTCTACCGATTTCTCCTGCCCACACTACACCCGCAACTGAAACTCACGCATCGGTCTGGTTGGTAACCTGCAAATCCACCGCACAGAAGCTGGTGAACCAGTGCCTGGGGCTCCGACATACAGTCGACGCGTCCGCGTCCACTGCCTTCACTGCTCACGTACATTTAAACACCGCATGGGCCTATTAGGACACATGCGCCTCCACGACAACCTGTGGTAAACCACCGGAGGCTAATCCACATCAGCGCACGCCATCTGCACTTATAAATAGACAACACACTCACAGTCATCATAATGCACCTGAAAATATCATGGTTTCCTAGAAACCGTGGTTTGGAAGGCTGCCAATCTGACGCTTACACCAGACCACTCGGTCGGCCCAGTGTATGTGCTGTGTGTATGGAGTGGCTGACCAGTGGACTGGGAGTCAGGCGGCGATGGCTTCTCCATATCCCCGAGTGGTAAATCCTGAATTGTGTGTGCGTTATGCCAGGTCGTGCTGTGGAGCGTGAAGACGGGCACGCCGACCGGTCAGCCAAATGCACACACTCCCACCTCAGATAACTGACCGGCTCGGATGGTGGTCTGATTGTGGGGGTGGGGGAGAGAGTAAGGTCAACAGCTCAGCGCATTTTCATCACTATAAACAATCTGACGCGCTTGAAGCTATCATGGTGCGCTAAAAGCCGTGGCTTGGAAGGTTGCCAACTGACGGGATAACACGGACCGCGTGGTCAGCCCAATGTGTGTTTTGTGTGGAGTGGCTGACTGGCGGACTGGTACTCAGGCTGCAATGGCTCCTTCTTAATGAGGCCTTTATGACACCCCACTCCGTGGGATCTGAGCCAAGTGTGGTGGTACGCCCAGGGGAAGCTCCGGCCGTGCTAGCTACCTGCCACTTCTGCCATTCTGCCTTTTGACTTGTTCTTGACATCAGTTTGGGGAGAGGGATATATACCGGCAGCCGCGCCGCTCCACCACCTCAAAACCAAACCACCATCTCGTCACCGTCCATCCGCCTGTAGCTAGGCGGACCCTGCCGAAACCGCTGGTCAAACTAGTCATCCGCTTAAGCGATTTTATTGCCTACTTCCGACAGAACGCCCCGACTCCGGCCCTCGCCCCCGTCATTTCCATAACGCCGCCGCCCCAAGAATCAGTCTCAACCCTCAGTCAACTGGAATTCTTTTACGAAATTTTACTTCCACGCCTTATGGACAACTGGGTTTAGGATGCCACAAATCCAGCGTAGCCCCTATCAATGGCCCTGCGGGCTGAACCGCAGCTGATCTGCAAACCCTGAATAACTAAACATTGCTGCCCATCCCGGTACTGGAGGTTC